>OZ020269.1:101066404-101273904 GCA_963971225.1 Melieria omissa
GGCCTAACCTGACATTCAATCGACCTCGATTGCTTTTACAATGAATCTTCTTCTAGCTTATCATCTAAAAATTCATAATCTGTACATTCATCACTTAAATTATCACCATCTGTGTTGCCTTCTGAGTCCGTTTCAACTGGCCTACCTCGAGGTTCCAACCATTTCTTCATTCTAGACGAATCAATTACATTGTCATATGGCATCTGAGTAACCTGACAATTTTCAACATCCGTAACAACATAACGATCATGACCTAATTGCTTACGAACTACATAAGGGCCTCTGTACTTCTGAATTAGCTTCTTATTCTTCCCTACCGTAGTGTCTACATTTTTAACCACAACTAAATCTCCTGGTTCAAATTGTTTCGCTGGCCTATGGCTCCTCTCGTAATATTTCTGATTGTACAACTGAGACTTCTGTATTGCAAGCTCTGCCTGCTCCCTTATTTCGGACAAATTAACTTCTTCTCTTGAATACACATCATGCAAATACTCCGTCAATTCATCAACTACTTTGCCGCGCTGCTCAACGCCAAAAAGCAGCTTACTAGGGGTCGTCTTTGTGGCACAGTGTACAGTATTATTCATTGCAAACTCGACATCCGTCAGTTTCTGTTTCCAATCTACATGGTTTATAGGGTCAGTCGTTTTGGCCAATATTGCTTTCAACACCCGATTCACCCTCTCAACCTGACCATTCGACTGTGGCGAAGCTACCGCATTCAAAACATGTACAATGTTATTGTTCCCGCAAAAATCCCTAAACTCCGATGACGTAAAAGCTGTGCCCCGATCATCTATGATTCTTCTGGGACGACTGTATTCAACAAAATATCTCTTCAACGCACAAATCGATTCTTTCGCACTACTATTCGTAGCATACATTTTGACAAATTTTGTGAAAGCATCAATCACCACAAACACATGTTTATGCTTTGAGTTCACACTCTCCAATGGCCCGAAATGGTCAATGTGCACTGTATCGAACGGTTCTGGCTTCTTTGGAATACTATATATATTACGCTCATTGCTTCTAGGCGACGTCGAATAATAAATGCACTTCAAACAATTTCTGATGAACACATTCAGCTTTTCGCGCATACGGGGAAACCAATAATGCTTCCGAATCTGATTTGCACATTTCTCAATACCCAAATGACCATATTTCTCATGTATCAATCGCATAATGTTCTCTTCCATCTCACCCGGCACATACAACTGTCGATTCTGACCACTAACACGAAAGACTAACCCATTCTCCAACTCATATCCTGGCACTTCCCCTTGCTCTAATTCTTCCCGCAGTTTATGAATCACAGGATCACGCGTCTGTATAATCTGAATGTTCAAATCAACCTCATTCTCCTCAATACTACACACAGCTGACAACCGGCTCAATGCATCAACATGCTGCATCTGTTCACCCTTTCGGTGTCGAACTGAAAAATCAAACCCGGCGAGACCCAATGTCCATCTGGCAATTCTTGGATTAATTGTTTTCTTCTCCAATGTCAAGACCAAAGAGTTGCAATCAGTCACAACTACAAACGGAATTCCATCCAACATAGTCCGGAATCTTTCCAATGCATTCACAATTGCCAATGTTTCCAACTCAAAGCTATGATAACGCGACTCCGGATCCGTCGTTGTTTTCGAATAAAATGCCACTGGGTGAAACCTGCCGTCATCTTGCTTCTGTAACAGTATAGCACCATACCCTCGCGAACTTGCATCCGTATGCAACTCTGTCTCCCGCCCTGAATCAAAGACACACAGTACAGGGGGCTCAGTCAATTTAGATTTCAAGGTCTCAAACGCATTCCTACACTCTTCTGTCCATTCAAACTTTACACCTTTTCGCGTCAAATAACTCAATGGGCGCGCAATCTGAGAAAAATTATACACAAATCGTCTAAAATATGAAAAAAGACCCACCGCCCTCTGCACCTCCTTTATGTTGGTAGGTACTGCGTAATTCTTTATCGCTACCAAATGATCTTCATTCGGACGAATCCCCCGTTCACTCACACAGTAGCCTAAATACTTCAATTCTCTATATGCAAATTTGCACTTCTTCAGATTCAAGCACAATCCAGCCCCTGACAATAATTTCAAAACTTCTGCCAAAACCACATAATGTTCCTCAATAGTCTTCGTGGCAATGTTAATATCATCTAAATACACCACAATCCTCTTCGCATCAATCAACGGCCGCAACACTAAATTAATAAACCGCTGGAACACTGGTGGAGCATTAGTCAAACCAAATGGCATAAACCGATACTCATACTGTCCCATCGGAGTCACAAACGCAGTTATCGGTATCGATTCCTCATGCATCGGCACCTGGTGAAACCCATTCCTCAAGTCCAACGTACTGAAGAAACTCTTCCCACCCAAATATTCAATACAATCCTCAACTAACGGCAACGGATAATGATCTCTGACAGTCAACTTATTCAACGCCCGATAGTCAACACACATTCTCAATTCACCGTTCTTCTTCCGCACTAACACAATCGGAGACGCGTATGGAGACGCACTTGGCTGAATAATGCCCTGAGCCAACAAATCATCAATTGTCTTCTGTACTTCTGTCTTTTCCCTATATGACAACCGGCGCGGACCACTGTACACCGGCGCATCACTCTTCAACTGAATTTTCATGCAATAGCCACTCAACTTCCCCCCCTTGTTCTTCATTTTCAAATAGTTCTCAAAAACAACTGATTTCAAAGCATCTGCATCTGTTATAGACAAGTTTTCGTCCACATCAATTAGATCACCAATTTCATCCATCTCAGTTGCACCTACCATCAATATTACTTCATCATACAAATTCAAGTCTTCTGTTCCAACTAAATTTACAACTCCGATACACGACTCAAGTCGAGTTTCACACAAATTCGAATCACCAATTACATTTACCTCTGCATTAACTGAATTAATTTCTGACTTGCCACACTTATCATCTGATTTCAATAACTTAACTCTGTTTGGAACCTCTGTTATCTTAACTACTGGACTCTTTAATAAATTAAACAACTTAAGTGCACTGATATTCAACGGAACTTCATTTTTATTGGCATTATTAATCTCCAGCAGAGTACGTCTACTATATCTCACTGTGTCCATTTGGCACAGGCTTATATTCATTGCCTTAAGTAAATCGCGTCCAAAAAGTAGGGGCACCACTGCCTCTTCATCTGGCAAAACAAACAAATTATGGTCAAATTTACGGTTATCAAACACAATTTTACAAGTCACAAGGCCGTACGTACTTAAATTCATATTTCCCATCCCCCGATACTCTGTCACAGTCAATTCACCCGTCACCTCAAATGGCACAAGAGAACGCTTCACGAAACTAGTCGGACTGCCATTATCAAATAAAGCAAAACACGGAATTAATTCAGTGCACTTATTCTGTTTCAAAAAGGCAACACTTACAAGATTTCGGTGTTTCAGCTGTCGGGCTAAACGTCGGACCTCCTCTACCTCCGTCAATGGCGTCCCTGCCTCCCACTCCTCGACCTCTGCTACTGGCTGCTGTTGTTTCGGTACGGCTGGCATCCGTGTTTGCGTCTGGTTTAGTGTTGTATTCTGCATCCGACTACGACGTGGGCACTGCTGGCGCATGTGGCCTACTTCATGGCATATGAAACACGAGTTCGGTGGGCGTCGCGGGGCCCCGCACGCACTTTGATAGTGCCCATATTGAAAACAGTTGTAACACCTGACGGCCGACAAATCCGTGACTTTTGCAGCTGTGTTAGCAACTGGCACTGTTGTATACGACCTCGGCCTAGGCACGGCACCCGACATGACACTGATCTTCGGCACAACCACTGGCGCAGCTGCCCGACGCTTCTTCTCGTAACGCTCCATCAACCCCTTCAATTCACGCAAGGAAGTGGCACTGTACAGCATCGAAACCATATTCGTATCGTCGTTAAGCCCCTCGATGATAATGTCGATTAGGTCCGTTTCTGACACATCGGCGCGGCTGGCAATGTACTGCATCTCAACAATATATTGTCGTGGTGTTTCGTCTGGTCTCAGGACACGGGCACGTAACTGTTGCAGCACATCTCGAACCGTGAATATACGACGGTATTCAGTCATCAAAGCCATCCTTAGCTCACCATAGCTGCGAACACGAGTTATGTCCGCGAACCGCTCCGCTTGCCCAGTTATCAGATGTCGTGCGGCAACCAGCTGGTCTCGCTCACTGTACTGGAAACTCTCGAACACATTCTCCAAGTCGGCCAACCATTTGCTAACGTCCTGCAACTCCGAACCATCAAATTTGCTCATCATCGCGTCCAGTACACCCAGGTCGATTCTACGACTCTCGAACTCGTTCAACTCACGCTGCAGCTGGACAAGCTCACGTTTCTTGCGCATGATCGCCAACTGCCGATCTAACTCAGCCTCTTCAGCCTCAGTACTGGTCACATTCACCACACTCCCTGCATCAACTGTATCATCTTCTGTATCTGGCACATTCATGGGTCGCTCCCTCTGGCTGGCCCCTGGCATCTGTCGTCTAGTCGTCCGCACACTCTGGCTGGCATCTGGCATCTGTTGATTCAGCGGAACATCAGGCTCGCTATCCGCTCTGGCCGCTCTTCCGCTACCTCCGACACGACCTGCTACCGCTTGTTCATACACTGTCCGCAACTGAACCATCGTGGCGTCTTCCTCGAATTCAGCTCCCGCAGCCCGTAGTGCAGCAATAACCGCATTGCGCGTTAATTTGTTCGCCATTGAACCACAATAACTTTAGAACTTAGATAGAAAAAAAATTCCTGCTCGAACCCCACACTTGACGTTGTAATGAGCACTGGGATGGATTTAAGTCCTTTTGATATAAACAACTGTGTAAACTTTTAAGACAAACTTTATTTGCGTGTTCTAACAATGGCGTCACAAGTAAAAGTAAAAAGTAAAGGACCAGCATGAACTTAGCTGCAAGCCCGAGTTGCCACACTGCTTGACAAGCCCAACCACAACAGGGTTGCATTCACCATGGCACCACCTCCACCAATACACTACAAATTAAATTTTTTGTTTAATTTTTGTCATTTTAAAGTAAAGAATTAAACTTGTAACAAAAACTTGTAAAAAAAAATATTTAATTTAATAAAAAAATAAAAAAAATTTATAAAAACAATATTAAATAAAAAAAAAATTAAAATGTAATAAATAAATGTTTTAAATTTTTTTGTAATGTATTAATAAAAAATGTATTTATTTTTTTTTAATTTTTTAATTTATTTAATTTTTTTTATTGCAGCGTTTCTATTCATTCAGCTTCAGCTTAACAACAACTAAAAAAACAATACATTTCAAAATGGAGATCGGTAAAAATTTCTTCTTCTTTCTTGACTGGCACGACAGCCCGATTACGAGACTAAGGCATATCTACCCACAACCAACCGTGTTGTGCGTTCGAATGTTTTTACAAAGTTGAAAGGGACCTACAGTTTTATGCCGATTCCGAACGGCGAGTTGGGAGCTTTTTCATAGGCAGTTTTTACTCTCAGAGGTTTGCCGCTTCCTGCTGAGAGGACAGCCGCCAAAAGAAAAATTGTTGTTTTTCTTTTTTTTCGGTGTTAACGCAACGGAGTATTGAACCTGAATTCGTGCGTCGCATTTGACTCTCGGCCCAACGACCTAGCCAGCTAAGCCACGGCGATTGCTTCATTCATTGCATAAATTTTACACTTTGAAGCATAAAATTTAATTAAATTAAATCGGACACGTTAGTTTTCAATATTCAAGGCTTCAGTGCCACTAATGATGTCAAATGTATTAGCATTAAAATCTCCTAAACTTTCTTCTAAACAATTATTCCTCCTTAAATTTCTCCTTAAAGGCCGAAAAATCTCCTAAGTCTAGCAGGAAATGTCCTGATCTGGCAACACTGAAGCAGCAACTGAATAAACCGAATGTCTAAGCACGCACCGAGCAACAACAACAGCAACTGCAATGAGCGAACGTGGAATAGAGGACTTCAAACAATCTCCGAGAGTTTCAAGACGTTGTCAGCCGCAAGACGGCACCGAGGGTTTGTAGCAAAGTGCGAAAAAGATGAAAGTAATCGCGGCGAAAAGCAGCGGCAGCACCGTCAAAGATGTTCTTCCATTTTAATTGGGTGAAGTAGATTAGTGGCTGTGTTATTGTTGTTGTTGCAGCGCCAGGTGGCTCGTGGTTGGCGCGCATGTTTGAGTAACTTGTTAAGTCAAGTGCTTGACTTGCTTTCAAATACAAAAACAACAACAACAATAAACATTGTAAAAAGTAGGGTTAGTTACGCGAAGCGGTGCGCGTTAGTTTTGGTTATGTTAAGACGCAGCGAGTAGTCTCTGAGTCAGTACTTGAAAAGTGAGGTTAAGCGGAAAAATTAATTTTTCAAAAGTGTTGACGGTCGCATGACGGCGCATTACAATGAACTTTGGGCAATATTTAGAAGACAGAGGTATGATATAAGTGCGAGTGAATGAATGATTGAAATATTGAGTGAAAAAGCAGAGCGGATGTACTCTGAGTATTTTTACCTATGTGGATTCAGATGTAAAACTTTTTAGAAACCAAATGGAGATGTGAATTTTAAATACAAATGAATGCATAATTTCTTTAAATATACTATTTAGTTTAGGAATTATTGAAAAAAATCATTTATTATTTAGAAATTATTTAAAAAATATTTAAAACTAACCAACTTAAATGAAATCATTCTAAACATGAATGAAGCTCTCAATTTCTGGCAAAAATAATAATTTTTTTTATTAAATACGCCTAATATTTTTGGCTCGAAAACAATTTAAAATAACCACAAATGTTTGCTTTAAATTTGATGCATGGTGGCGCATTGTTGACCTTTGATCCTTGACCTGAAACCCTGCCGCCGCTGAACTTTCGCCGCTGTTTGCCCTCTGCGCGCACAGGTGGCCGCAGCGAAATTAAATTTAATGCACGCACACTTGCACAGTCGGCTTACGGTGATTATTCGACAAGTAAAAACTTTGTAAATATGTCAACGTATGCATTGTTGAACGAACGTGTGTTGGTATGTTTGTGTTTGTTGCAATTGCATGCGACAACATTGCAGTGAAATGGATGCAAAAAATACAAAAATAATAAAAAAAAAAATAAATCACAAATTCAGAGGGCAGACAGACAGATACGATGTACATACGTATAAGCAAATACTTATATGTATGTATGTGAATATATATGCAAATACTACATGAGGCAAATGTATATATGTTTGAAAGAATGCAAGCATTTGAGATTTTACTAATATTTGTGAAAGAAAGTTGGTTGAGCTATTAAACAAATATGAATTCAGTGATTTGAGTTAACCCGTTAACTACCAATGGGATACAGGTGTTCCATATGAGGATTTGTCATGAACTAAAACACATATTTGATCCTATTTTTAGTTATGTCTGGAAAAATGGCGCAACCTGTCTACTTGCAGCACATCAAGGACCAAAGTACAATCTGAACAGGACGAAGCAACTGCTTGGAAACACCCGGGGAATACCGAAAGACTCACTGCAGTTCTAACGGGTTATTGGCCCATGGGAGGACATGCTGCGTGGTTGAAAATACTCAATACTCAACAATCATTGGTGCATTTGTGGGAAGAAGGACCAAAAACAGACATTGATCCAGTTTCTGTATACTTGATCGAGTTTAGCAAAGAACAGAATACGTTAGCTACGTTGAGATCAGGAAGCTTCTACACTCTCGGGATCTCAAAAGGTGAAATTGAAATAGTTCAGAACAATTACAACTATGGAACTCAGGAAGCTTCTACACTTCTTGGATCTCACAAAGTGATTAAAAAAACTTCTGAACGATTTCAGCTACTGACATCAGGAAGCTTCTATACTTCCTGGATCTCAAAAGGTGAAATTGAAATACCTCAGAATAATTTCGACTATGGAGATTAGGAAACTTCTACACTTACACTATTTCCTGAATCTCAAAAATTGGATTTTAAATACCTCAGAACAATTTCAACTATGTAGATAAGGAAGCGTCTACACTTTCTGGATCACACACAATGGGTTCCAAATACCTTAGAACAATTTCAACTATGGAATTTGGGAAGCTTCAACATTTCCTGGATCACACAAAATGGATTTAAATACCTCAGAACAATTTCAACTAAGGAGATCAGGAAGCTTCTACACTTCTTGGATCTCACAAAGTGAATTAAAAATACTTCTGAACGATTTCAGTTACTGACATCAGGAAGCTTCTATACTTCCTGGATCTCAAAAGGTGAAATTGAAATACCTCAGAATAATTTCGACTATGGAGATTAGGAAGCTTCTACACTTACTGGATCACACAAAATGGATCATACAAACTATGGAATTTAGGAAGCTTCAACATTTCCTGGATCTCACAAAGTGGATTTAAAATACCTCAGAACCATTTCATCTATGGAGATTAGCTTCTACACTTCCTGGATCACACAAATTGGGTTTCATAAAATACCTCAGAATCATTTCATCTACGGAGATTAGCTTCTACACTTCCTGGATCACACAAATTGGGTTCTAAATGCGTCAGAACAATTTAAATTATGAAATTCAGGAAGCTTCTACAGTTACAGTGATAGCCACCACTCAACCGACCAACCAGTTGTTAGTAGAAGAGTGAACTCCTTTTCTTGATCCTTTTACAATGCTGTAGCATATAAATTTGTGTTCCATATAAATTATTTACTGCTTTAGGGCTAAAACTATACTTAACCTATTAGAAATTTCATATAGAACACAAACGCTCATTTGGTTGTGAAAGTGTTAAGCAATTTGCTCAAGTTTTGTAACATTTCTACCAAAACCACTAACGACTCTCACAACTATTGCATTTAAAAATTCAAATTTTCGACACATGTAAACTGTTAATGTCTTTGCCAAAGGCAGCTTGTGGTGGTTGTTGTTGTTGTTATGCATAAATGCACATTTATCGATTTGTGCAACGAATCGAATGCCACTTAAAACTGCTGTTTGCACTTGCACCAATACAAACGAACAAATATATAAGTACATATATCTACGCACATGTAGATTACATGAACAAATTTCATATGCACATGTAGCTGTGCATATGTATGTGTGCATGTGCATGAGTGTGTACGTGTTTGTGTTCGAACTTTTAATTAATTGATTTGATTTTTGGCCAAAGTATAAGTGGCACACGTTGCAATGGCGACAAGCGCCAACTGTTTGCTTGTTGTTGTGTTGTTGTAAAGTCGCATGTACACATTTACTGAAGTGATAGTTGATTCAGCTTAAAATTATTATTTATATTTATTCATATTTACTCAAAGTGCATTAAGCAACTTTAATGAAATCAAGGCATGCTGCCAGTTGATTAATTGGTGACTTATGTAAGTATGAACTCGAATTTTGAGATCGCATGCACCAAAAAAAATGAAAGCAACTTTATTAACTTTATTAAGTTACCGATGAAGGTTTTATAAGAAGCAACAGAAGCAGTTTTTAGTTTTAATTTGTTAGAGAAAATAGTGTTTTAGAAAGTTATTCATTGGGTTAGCATAGAAATTAGGTATGCTTAAAATGTATAGCATAATTTTAGGCAACGTGGATAAAACTCGCGTATTTAGTCTTCAGTTAGCCGTGACCACTTTAAGGTTATATTTCTGTAATGCAATTTCTACTTTTAGACTATTCAGTTTTTCTAAACTGACTAGTTCTTTCCTCCCACCTTGGCTTACGTCGATTTCGTAGTTAATTTCTTTTTGAATTACTATTTTTTGTAAATTATTTTCTTTAAACATCAGAAAATTGATGCAATTATACAAAACAATTGAGTAACATTTATTCTGTGCAAGTTTATCATGGCGATTGCATGTCCGTTCTCGATAAAACAATTCATTGCTTGATTTTTCAGATTTCAATCATTTCATTCATTCATTTCATTTAATCAGTTTAGTTTAATCAGTCACAAATGTATGAGAACCTTTTGGTTTTGCAATAAAAATAATAATAATAGATTTATGTTTTGCATTTGTGCAGGTTTTTTCATGCTGATTGCATACTTTCAGGGATGAAAAAAATATATTTTGTCCATAAATAGTCCAATTTTTTAAATTAAATTTTCCTCTGAGATCGGAAGATATCGAAAGATGTGTTTACATTATTCGACAGAGAAAGAATGCTTCATAAAATATAAAAAAATCCAGGAACATATTTTCACATACTTTTTATATATTTTCCTTTACGTTTTGCCAACTTTCAGGTTTTAAATCTTGAAAAATATTTTAATTTAAAAGTGAAGCAGAAGCCCTAGATTTGCACATTTTGAGAAAACATTGAAAGCAAAAATGAACACATCAGTTCTTAATTTCTGTTGAAAATTTTATCAACTTCTTGCCAACCATGTATTTTTAAGATTTTTTTACTCAATAGACCAAAAGACAGAAGACACATTTTATTGTGAAAATTTTTCAACCTCAGCTGCTCAGCTTTTGGACACAAACTAATTAATTTTTTGCAGAGATTATTTTGGGGTTTCTGAGTTGAAATTTTACGTTTCAAATGACATCAAATTCGTAAAATTCTGAGACTATGACTTTTTTTGATTTTGTCTATGGATTGAATGACAGCTAATCAACTATTTTCTGATGGATATACTTATTAAGCACCGCGACCAATGGTGAATTTTTATGTAAGACCAATATATACAAATTATCATCTAATTTCCAGTCTAACTATGGAACAGGTTTTTTTAATGTTTAGCTTAAATAGTCAAGAAACTCAATTTACTTCCAATGCTGCGCCCTTAAGTATGCCACACATTTGTGTTTTCTCACTCTACTCACTCCTCAAAAACCATCCAGCTCTTCAGACCTACCAGCACTGGGCCCATTCGACTACTGAAATCGCAGCAATAGCAACTAAACCGACAATAACCGCAACAATGACAACGAACACAAAAATTATGACAATGTCACAAAGCGTCCAGACAATGCGACACATTTGGTGCGTACGCACACGGGCCGACAATGCGTCAGACGCTGACGAAATGCAACGTTTTACAACGCCGCCAAGTATGCAGCGTCAATTTACGGGCTTGAAGCTGACGCTGTATGCGTGTGCGAGTGTGTGGTCGCAGCTATTTTTGGTTTGTCTTTGGTGCGTGTGTGCGCTTCATTGCGTCGGCGTCGTTGTCATTCGAGTGCAAAATTATCGTCGAGATAATACAAAATTGTGTTATCGACTTTTAGGCGCTGGCATTATGTGTGCGCATAACATAAATTTGCACTTTAATGCCAACACTCACATAAAGCATGGACCCTGAAATGGATGAGAGGATGTGATGTGATGGACATTGTAGTTTATTTGATTGCAGTGTGAAATGAAACGAATTGTTGAATTCTTTAGTTGAACTTATGTGTAAAAGGAAAGTTTTAAAAAAATTTGTCTAAAATTTGTTTTACATTTGAAAAAATTCCTCCGCATGAACTCTATGCAAGTAATTAATTTCTAGTTGAAATTAATTTCAAATTTCCACATGTCCAGTGTCGGGGAGCGAATTTGTCAACAGCCCGTAATGACCAACAGACAATCAAAGAGTTGAACTGACAGTTTTCCATGCGGTACGAAAGAGTCAGATTGACAATGAGTGAGTGTGAGTGTGAGTGCGAGTGATTTGCCATTTGTTTGTGAAACTTTGCAGACATGTCCTTTATGTGCGCAGCTATATGCAGCGAGCACAATGTTTATGTGTGTGTGTGTATGTGTGTGCGTGTGCGAGTTGTCTGCAAGTTTAGACAGCAGACAGGAAAAAAAAAATCAAAGAAGTAAGGTAACAGCAGCTACGGAAATGAGTTCAACTGCAGTTGACGGACATCGGATGTGAGCAGTAAAATTCATTTGACAGTTGCATGGAACAAGGGACACACCGGTTAGCCGCTGAGTTTGAATGCGAACCAGAATAGCCACAAATATGAAAAGGAAGTCTGATAGTTTTAATTTGTATGAAATGGGCACAAAGAGTAAATCTAAAAGTATAGTATTTTCAAATAATTAAATGGATTGAAGAAAAAAAATTAAAATATAACAACAAGATTGACTCGATTGAGAAAAGAGGAAATCGTCGGTCGCGGCAGTCTGTTAACACAAAAGCAGAGATGCCTTGCCGCAACCACGGATTATATATTATAATTCCCACTATAGCACTTGGTAAAATTATTATACATCTAATGGGCTAAATACATTTAATGGGCTCCGAAATTTTTCAAGCATCTTCCAGGCGAATGTGATTGCTACCAAGGAAGCATCACTGATGGTACTGGCAGACACGTCCTACAAGAGCCACGGAGTCAAGGAACTGTACTCGTGAATCTTAATGGTCAAAATAAGTGTCAGAATGCACAGAGCTCCTACTTTATTGGTTCAGAGTTATCCTAATCAGTTTTCAGGGCACAATAACATTGATGGCAATGAGCCAATGAACTGAACCCAATAGGCCACGGAAGGTAGATGGTTAACGTACCATTGCCAGTGATTGGATTCGCGGACAAATTTCCAAAAATTTATAGTTTTAGAATTTAACGATTTTGATGTCGTTTAAAAGTTAAAACTCCAAACAAGAAAACCTCAAAAAATCTGCAAACAAATAATTACATATTAGTGGAGTTCACTCTTCATAGCATTTTCGGTGTAAAGTTGCTATCGTAGCAATCTGTTGCTAACACTGCTTTCGAAAACATTGTGAAGATTCAAAAATTGCTACGATAACAAATTAACACCTAAAATGCTATGAAGCGTGAGCTCCGCTAGTTGTGCAAAGGCTGCTCAAAGTTGGAACTTTTTTCAGAAAAAAATTCAAACACATGTTTTCTGTTTTTTAGTTTACTGGCTAAAAAAAATCATAAAAAATCATGGTTAGCAAGAAGTTGCTTAAACTTTTAAAATATATTAAGAATCAATGTAGGCATTTTTGCTTTTGATATTTTCTCAAAATTTATAAAACTGAGGTTTCTACTTTACTTCTAAATTCAGATATTTTTTTCATTAAAAACCTGAAAACTGGCAAAACTTAAAGGAAAATAAATGAAAAATATATAAAAAAATGTTCCTGGATTTTGTTATATTTTAAGTAACATTCTTCCTCAGTCGAATAATGTAAATACATCTTTCGATATTTTCCGATCACAGAAAAAAATTCAATTTTAAAAGTGGTCTTAACTTCTATTTATCGACAAGGTATATTAGTTCATCCCGGAAAGTATGCAATCAATATGAAAACTAAAAAACCTGCACAAATACAGAACATAAATCAATTATTGTAATTTTTTTTGCAAAACTGAAGGGTTCCTATACAATTTTTAAGTCACTCTTTGCAACAATCAATGTTGACATAACTGATTAAATGTACAAATGTAAAACCAGCCAACACACTTCTTGCTATATGATACATTGCTCACCAAAAATTACTAAAATTGTTAACTGAAGTCTCAGGCATTGCCAAACTACAAAAGTTTAAGAAAAACAAAATGGAGATTTCAATTCAGCTCATAGTCTGCTGAATTGAAATCTCCATTTTGTAACTAGCATACTTAATTTTATGAAGAACAGACCACTTCTTCTAATTTGGTGCCGCGGTTGTATGATGTCAAATCACTGCACGGGGTTGAAACAGGAGCGAAGTGTCTAAGGACTTCTTCTCTAAAGCAGTGGTGGGCAAAATTGACAATGAGATGGTGTTAGTGAGCGCAGTGTAATTTCTCTTCACTGTATAAAATCATACCTGAACAATGACTGATTGAGAGAGCGTAGGAATGCGTGTGCTGAGCGTACTGCTCAATTGAGTAAGCATTGCCGACCACTGCTCTAAAGTCAACACTATTTGTGTCTTCAGATCAGTGGTCGGCAAAATTGACAATGAGATGGTGTTAGTGAGCGCAGTTAAATTTCTCAACACTGTATAAAATTATACCTGAACAACGATTGATTGAGAGAGCGTACTGTGTAGCTGTGCCGAGCTTGTGAAGCTTTGCCGACCACTGCTTCAGATGATCGCTTTAATCAATATACAACAACAAAACTACAGAGCCTTCAAATAAGTGCTAACAGTGGTCACAACAACAGCCCAGAATTGTGTAAGATGAAAGAGTCTTGAAGAGACCCTAAGCTCCCGAGAGAAGTGAAAAATAAAGAATTAACTGCAGTCATCACAAGTCACCGGTTCTTTCGAGGACATATAGCTACAATTCCATCCCCTTCAATATCAGTTGCCGCAGCTATTAGGACCTGAACTAGAAGTAAAGCGTTCATCATATCCTCTGAGCTTGTCCGACCTTATCAAGAAGACGGTGGAAGACACTAAAAACAATGTGTTTGAAGTTGGATCATTGCCACTGGAATCAACCAATCAAACATGGCATTAAAAGTTGAAATAAAATTTAAACCAAGATTGCAAAAAAATAGACAGAGAAGTAGTGAAATGATGACCCCAGAAACTTTCACTAAAGGCGGCAGAACTTTCCAGGTACGAGCAGCTAAAGTCATTGTATGTACTGAGACTGCAGCACTTACTTCATTTCTACTGCTCTGACCCCTCAGGCTTTAAATTAGACACTCTTCTACATCAATGTTCCCTTTCTATAAAAATCATCTGAATGAACACAAACATGTATGATATGAATTCACCACTCACAGTGCAGTGGACAGAGTAGATTATAAAAATAAATCATAGAGTGTCTGATTGACATTGGCTGCCACTTCGTTTGGCAACAAATTCCATTAACGCATCGCATAGGGTTAGACGCCCATTCGTCCATATTTGCATGGCACAACCGTCGCCATGGCAGACAGTCGCCAAGGCTGTGTTTGTGAATTCGGTGCTCGAGACCCACTGCGGCGACCAAATGTGGGTAATTTCGTTATTGCCACTAACCAACCAAAGCCTGTGGCTGCCTCAGGGCCCAATTGGTGGTAGTGTTGCATTGACATGTGCAAAAATTATTCCGTTTTTTTTCTGCAAATTTTGCAATAAGCAAGTAAGCATGAAAATTGCTTAAGGGTTGCAACTAGGCATCGCAATCCCGGGATCCCGGGATCCCGGGATCCCGGACTTTTTCCAGTCCCGAAAATCCCGGGATTCAAATTCTTTTATCCCGGGATTTTCGGGATTGCAAAAGATGCTTCAAAGTTCAAATGAAATAAATTTTAAGGCACAAAAACCCAATTCCTTATTTGAGGGAGAAGGGAGGGGATAGAGTGCGTCTTTTGCAAAAGGCTTATGATTATTTACTAAGCATTCAACCAACAAGTGTTGAATCTGAAGGATGTTTCTCTTCAGCAGGGTTCATTTGAAATAAAATTCGCTCTAGATAAGAGAACAAAACACTTAATGCCTTTGTATTTTTAAGATCTTCTTAGTAAAGTTAACTTCTACGTTCCGGGCATAATTCTTCGCCGCTCCGTTTTGTTTAATGTGGGTTTCAGCAAAACTCTGTTTGGCTCGAATGCTCCTATTAATAGAGTGTTGGCTGAGTTTAACCTCATTCTTAATTCTTTAGACTTAGATATCTCGTCTACCAGGAATATTTTTCGCAATGCCTTGAAAGGCTACTTAGCTCTTAATCCGTAGTGTTAAGTCTTTAATGTACATTACATGTCACTCCTATGGTCTGTAAGGTTTTTTCCGTAGACTTAAATAAATAAATAAATAAAGATCTCAGTTTTTAGTTAATCAAAACGCTTAACTTTTTTATCGAAATAATCGAAGTAAAACTAAAAGCACAAACAAATTAACTATTTTATTTTTTTTATCAAATATGCATATATATGCACTTTATGATACATCGGTTGCAAAGTAATAAGTTATGTTTAAGTGTCATTTTTGGATAAAACAAAATGCTATGAAACTGAAGTTAAATGTCGAAGGAAAAACTTTTAAGTTAACTCTTCAATTCCCAGTGTCACCTGTAGGTGACAGATGCTTAATATTTGTTTTCCTACCACATAGGTTTTTATTTTAAAATTCTAACACTTGTATAGCAAAGTCAATTAGTAGTACTTGTTTATTTAATTTTCCTACCAACACTAGCGATACGTCATTTGTAAAATTTATTCATTTGTTTCACGCGTAATTAAAGCAGTGCGAGTTTGTGTGGTTTCTTTCAATATAAAAATGAGGGTAGTTTAAACATTTTTTATGTATTTTTTTGTCTTATCCAAACGTATCTAAGCTCCTTTATTTAAAAAGAAAATTTTCTTTTTCACTATTTTGGACATGGGAATTGAAGGGTTAAACAAAATGTGATTAAATTCAAGATACAAAATCTTGAAACTACCCAAATGTGATTAAAATGTGTCCATTTTTATGATAAATATATTATAAACAAGTATTTATGCAATTCGGGAAAATTGTTTTATTAAAAAATTTGTTATATGAATCCCGGGATTTGACTTTTCAATCCCGAAAATCCCGGGATCGCAAAATGGCAAAAAATTGCGATCCCTAGTTGCAACGTAACAATTTAACGCGCCACATGTGTTCACTTCAATTGATGTTGAGTTGTTCAGAAGAGTTGTTTGCAAGCATTTTACACAAGTTAAGTGGCAACTCTTATAGAAATTAGTTATTTTTGAATTATGCGTAAATTGTTGCGCTCGAAATTAGACATAAGAGACTTTTTAATTCCTCACACTCCATTCTTACTGCCCCACAGGATATTTGTGAGAGCACAAAATTCCCAACCATTTTGATTCCCTCTTCTCTCTCGCCCCGTCTGACAGTTTGGTTCCATGCAATTTGTCACTCACCTTTCACCGTAACGCCCACCGTTTGCAACACCTCCAATTTCTTTTTATTTGTCAACGACTGTCCAATGCATTTGTACGTGCCGGCATCCTGATAGACGACATCCTTCAGCGAGAACTGTCCGGTGGGTGTTGTTAGGCCGTAGCCGAGTCCGCGCAAACGTGCCGTCACCGGATCCAAATGCGACCAGCATCCCAACGAACCTGTGTGCGAACGAGATGCAAACAAATTACATAGACAGAAAAATGGGGAAAAATGTAAAACGAAAAAATTCAACAAAAACAACTCTGTCATTTGACATTTCAACGTGTTGGTGGCTTAGTGCCAGTTCAGGTAATTTAATTAATTGCGCCGAGAGCTGGACAAAATTTTAATTTCTTTAATTGATTTGCGCACTGAGTGGACGCTGAGTTGGGGCAGCGCTCTCTCCCTCTGCCTCTCGCTCCTCTCTCTCTTCGATTCTATTGCGCTCTCATTCTTGCACTTGATTGCTTGTGCAAAGTTGAAGTGATGTGGAATTTGAGTAATTTTTAAGCAATGCAAATATTTTCCTTTGCTTCGTTGACAATTTTATTACATCGCAGAGTTTTTATGGTTTTTACAAATTTATTACTATTTTTGTTTTCTCATTTTTGTTGGGTTTTTACTCATTAGAGCACAATTTGCTAAGTGAGCAAATTGCACGCTTAATTAATTTTGTCTAAGCTGCCAATTAATGCAATGATGATTTATTAATAAAAATAGAAAAGATACAGAAAAAATAAAGAAAAAATATAGAAAAAGAAGAACTGTGAGTCAGTGGCACATAGGGGGGTTTTAGGGGTTCAAACATACATATATAGTACAAAAATATAAAACTTGCTGGTGAAAAACATGGTTTCAAATGGTATTAAACCTTAAGAGTTGTAGATAATTCATTCCCCTCCCCCTTCCCCCTCAAAAGAAGTGCTTTGTGTGCCAGTGGTGTGAGTCATGTACTCACATTAGAAACAACTAAAAGTCGTATGAGGCAAATAATGGGAGATCTAATAAGATACTCACTTATGGTTCCAAAGTTACCATCTGAAAATTTTCAGAATTCACGGTCAAGTATGGAAGGGATTTTCCGAATATTCCAGTTGATTTTCCGGAATTTTCTTTTCACATGAACCTGAACTGACTCGATACGAAACCAACAAAAAAAACTCTATGGAAATCAGCCCCTCCGTTTAAGCGTGATTCGCTTACACACATACATTCACTTTATTTTATATATATAGATTGAAAACTCAGACATCCTAAGCGATCACTACTTCATCAGCTTTTAATGCTTAAGTAAGGACCCTACAGGGTCTATGCGTGGTCAATTAGGCCAACCAGCTCAGCCTAACCTAACCTAATAAGATAATATTATATAGGATTTTTGATCAAGAGAAAGATTTTTGTCAAAGAGAAAGTCAAAGTGATGTCGAGTGAGTAGAGAGGAGTGAAAAAGTTGTGACAAGGAGGAAAGAATTAACAAGAAGTAAGGATAGCAAGGTCGATAAAACAAACTGGCTTCTCTGAGGGAAGATTACCTGATTCCTAGAATCTCATTGTGTTACCACATTGATACCACATTGTCTCACTCACTGATCCCATTTAAACTCTTAGCGAAACGAAGTAGCCTCGATAGTCTAGCGGGTAGTGAACTGTATTTTTATCCCAGAGGCTCTATGTTCGATTTCTATTTATTTCAGGTTAATTAAACACTTATCTACTTCTATCGCTATTTACATGAAGTAGATGAGAACTTTCGGAATGCACAACTGTACTTTGCGCAGTGAATGACAAAAAACTCGGAGTAAAATTGCCAACTGCCATTCGAAATCGGCATTCAACTGTAGGTCCCCTACCAATTTCCCTTTTACGTTCTCTAAGTGTATTGTTACACATGTTTAAACAGTCCTACAAAAACATTTGAAACGGCATTTCCACGCGTCCATATAGATGCCCGATACAGCGCACCAAACCGATCTTAGCAAAGTCCCCAACCATCCTGCTGTCACCTTGTTTACACCATAGATGGCGTCATGAGTGGTAGCTCACAGAATCGGAGGCGTCACTCCAAAGCGGCGGTAGGTGGCAGCCAACATCACTTAGGCCTACCTACGGCAGAGCAAACACCTACCTTGGTAGAAAACCACAACAGGCCCTATGCTCCCGAGAGGAGTGAACAAGGAAAAAAATAGAGGCCTAAGTGTGTCTCATACATACAACCTACATAAAGATTTCAAACGGCATTTCAACGGGTCCATATAGAGGCCCGACACAGCGCACCAAACCGATATTAGCAAAGTCCCCAACCATCCTGTTGTCACCTCTTTTATATAACGACGGAGGTGTCAGCCACCCTAACTACTACTAAGGTTAGGTAGATTGTCTTCTTCTTCTTGACTGGCACGACAGCTCGATTACGAGACTAAGGCTAGACTAGCTACCCGCAACCATCCATGTTGTGCGTGTGAATTTTTACAAGGTTGGAAGGGACCTACAGTTTTATGCCGATTCTAAACGGCGAGTTGGGAGCTTTTTGTTAGGCAATTTTACTCTCAGAGATTTGCCATTTCCGGCTGAGAGGACAGCCGCCGAAAGAAATATTGTTGTTTTTCTTTTTTTTCGGTGTTAACGCAACGGAGTATTGAACCTGGATTCGTGCGTCGCATTTGACTTGCGGCCCAACGCACTAGCCAGCTGAGCTACGGCGACTACCGTAGGTAGATTGTGAATTCCCTAAACTGTCAAAGAAAAAGTTTTCCAAGTGAGTCTTCATTCACTTCGAAAGTATTGGACAATTGAGTGGAAGATTTACTATATTTTTTCTTCTTTTCTTTATCATTTATGAAATTTCAGCAGAACTTTCTTAAACATAGGGGAATAGATTGTCGTAAGATATCAAATTTATAGTTTCACCAACTCTATTTCTTATTGAATTACCTTGTGGGCATTGTAGTGTTACAGCGCCTCCCAACTGCACCTCCAGCTGACCTTTGTTGGGATTATGCGAAGCGGCGGCCACTGAAATGTCCTGATCATCTGGTTCACTCGTTACATCAACGGAATCATCTGTAAATAATATGGAAAACATTTGTGTTGATTTTTGTTATTTTTTTAAAACAGTCAATATTTGTGTTAAATGTTTTAAGATGAACTTCAACATATGAAGGGTTACTAACTTTGTATAATAAATTCATTTTTCAATATTTAACCCTAATTCCCAGAATTTTAAAAGTAACGTAAACCCAGAAGTAAGACTGTCAGGCTTATATGAGCTAACTTACTGAAAACATTTGTTTAAAAAGTATAAAAACTGTTTAAAATGTTAAATTTATAAATGCAATATAATTCCAACATTCCATTAGAGGATTACTTATTTATTTATTTATTTATTTTATTTCTACGGCTTTTTAGGCCTAATTCATACTTCATTTTTGTTATAAATATATAATATAAACATAAAATATATAATATAAATATAAAATTATCTTATTGCTAAGGTCTTACAATAATTGTACAGCTTCGTTTTGAATAAGATTTTTTTACAATGTTTTAAATCCTCTGGCAACTCATTGTAGGATTTCAGACCTTTATAAAACAAACAATTTTTTTCCATTTCTCTTCCAACTTTAGGAAGTTTGAAATTATTTTTCTGTCTTGTATTAATGCTATGCGTTTCGTTTATGAATTTTAAGTGAGTGTATAAGTAATTAGGTAAGTTACCATTTAGAATGTTATGGATAAACTTCATTGTGTAGTAGAATATTTGCTGCTTTACACTAAGCCAGTTAAGATTACACAGCATATCTCCTATATGTGCATCATATCGTGATTTCAAAATAAATCGCATTGCTTTGTTTTGCATTTTTTGCAGCTTTTTAATTTGATTATCTTTCATTATAAAAAATATTGTTGGGCAATAAATAAAGTGCGGTTCGATAATGGACTTATAAACCATGATTTTATATGATTTTTGTAAATGTTTGCAAGTTCTTTTCATAAAGAAGATTTGATTGGCAATTTTACTAATTGTGTAATTAATGTGATCTTTGAATGTCAGTTTCTCATCAATTACAACACCTAAATATTTGATTTTATTTACTTTTCCAATCTCTACTCCGTTGAATTTCAGTCCATTCACGTTTAACTTGTTGTTTCTTGTGATAAACATAAATTTCGTTTTATCAATATTAAGCTTGAGTTTGTTTGCACAGAGCCAACTATAAAAACTGTCTAAGTCTGATTGCAGCTTTTCGTTCATTTGATCTATGTCCTTGCCACTTATCATGATCAACGCATCATCCGCAAAAAGCTTTATACTACTGAATTGAAGTGATGAAACAATATCATTTATGTAAATGTTGAATAAAATTGGAGCTAAAACAGAACCTTGTGGCAGGCCGATTTTAACTTTCATATTGTCAGATACAGAGGAACCTATAACTGTTTTCTGCTTCCGGTTTTTCAAAAAACTTCTAAACCATTTCAATTCAACATTCCTTATACCTATTAAAGACAACTTGCGCAACAAAATGTCCTGATCTATAGTCTCAAAAGCTCTTTTGAGATCAACAAACACAGCCAAAATAGATTTATTGTCGTTCATATCTTCATTCCACCCCGCTAATACCAGGTTTAACGCTGTTTCACACGAGTGCTTTTGTCTGAATCCCGACTGTTGTGAAATAATTATTTTATTAAATTCCAAATATTTGACTAATTGGTTTTTTACAACAGTTTCCAAAATCTTTTCATCGCAAGGTAAAGTATTAATCGGTCGCAATTCCTCTGCTTTTAGAGTCCCTTTGACCTTTTCTATTGGAACAACTACTGAGATCTTCCATACATCCGGTACAATTCCTTCTTTAAGACTGTCATTTACTATTGTCGTATAGAAGTGGCCGATGTATGGCATAGAGTCCTTAAGGACGCCTTCCGATAATAATTTCTTACCTCCCTTTTTGTTTTTGAATTTATGAACTATATCTTCAATATCCTGTACAGAGACTTGCATGAATTTGAGTTCAGTGTTTATTGGTTTACTAAACAAATTTATGGCACTAGATGGAATGTTGTCAACTATTTCTTCTACGCTCTCCAAAAAATATTTGTTTAAGTTATTTGCTAATTCCGTTTCTTTTTCGTACAGTTGGCCTTTAATTATTATTTTCGTTATGCGTGGTTTTTCAACCGTTCTGCAAATGGTTTGTTTCAAATATTTCCACATCAATTTGCTATCATGTCTATTTTTGGTTATTTTATACTCCAAAAACTCGGTCTTCTTTTTCCTTATTAATTTCTTATATAATGTCTTGATACGTTTATATTCATCCCATATCCCCGTTGTTCGCGCTATTTTGTATAATTTCAGCTTGTTTTTATTTAGAACGGCTAATTCCTTATCATACCACTTGTTCATTATTTTAATTTTTATTGATTTTTCATAAGTTAGCTTTAGCATAACGTCCATAATAGTATTATTGAGGAACAACACCTTGTTTTCCAGGTCAAACTGATCAAACGAACTAAAGTTTTGTTTTCGTAGGAACTCCATAAGAATCTCGTTATTATATAACTCCCACGAGACTATTTTTGCACTGCTTCTCATTTGAAAGTTAGCATTTCTTTCGAGATTAAATTTTATTGTTTCATGATCTGAAATCCGACACTCATTCAGCCTTTCACATTGTACACTGTTAGAGTTTGTAAACAGTAAGTCAATTTTTGTTGTAGATCTTTCTGTTATGCGAGTATCGAAATCTACTTTTTGGTACATCGAGTATGATTTAAAAAGTTCTATTAGTTTATTACTGTAAGTCGATTGTTTATTTAAATTTATGTTGAAATCACCTACAATGATGCAGTTATTGGACAATTCACATGTACCACCTAGAACATCACTTAAGTAGTTAATAAAATTTGCATCACTGGAATTAGGTGAATGATAAACAATGCCTATTTGCCATTTTGGACTTATTTGCTTTATTTGAATAACTATGCACCAAATATTCTTATCTATCGATTTGTTGTACTTTACAACATAATTTATAGAACTTTGTAGGTACATCATAACACCACCAGTGTGTCTACTGTGTGAATCACATCGTATTAAATTGTACGATAGTATATCAAGTTCTTGATCTGTAATGTCTTTTGTTGTACATGTTTCTGCGCATAACATCATTGTCGGTTTCTTGATTTCTACTAATCTCTCAATCTCATTTTTGTTCGCTAGTATACTATTAATATTTAAATATAAACAAGTTAGGTCTAAGTTTGATGATTGCTATTTCTTAACCTTACTTATATTTTTGTTTTGAATGCATCTTTTGAATGCTGGGCAATCTCTGCTGAATACCGAATGATCTACATTGACATCTAATAATCTTTTCTGTACCAGTTCATGACAATTAACACACTTAACACAATCAGATTTACAGTCTTTTACATCATGGTTTCCCGCACTTAAAGTAATGGAATCGAAAATCTTTTGGATTTAACACCATTTGAAACCTTTAGTGAGACTGTGAGGCTCACTTCTGGGAATTGACCAGCGATGCCTGTAAGGGTTAACGGGCATTCGTGAAAACAGCGCACCAAACCGATTTTAGCAAAGTCCCAAACCATCCGGCTATCATCTTCTTTACACAACAGATGGCGCTATAAGCGGTAGCATGGAGGTGTCGATAGATGGCGGTCCCATCACTTAGGACTAACTGCGGTAGGCCATTCACCTATCCTGGTAGAAAAAAAATACAGCCGATCAACTAACCAACACAAGACAATGTCAGGTGGAGGCTCTATGTTCCCAAGAGTAGTGAACGAGAAAAAAAAACAAAACAGTACAGAATGAGAAGGAAAGAAAGATGGCATCGGCAGATCACCAACCACATTACTCACTTAGCCGCTAAAAATTCGTATACCTACTAACTTCCGGTTAATTTCATATACCACAGCAACCATATTATTAAGCATACTTTTATGCATGTTTCTTATTTCTAATGAAATGAATGCATTTAATATTGAAGTAGCATAAATTTCCTTAAGAAAATCCGCATATTTTTCTTTTACCAAAAATATATTAAAATATTTATGTATATTTTTGCGAAAATTTCCACATCTCTTGTTGATTTTCTTATCTATTTATAATATTCCATGTTGTCAGTTTTTATACATAATGTTTTTCTTTTTTGTTGTGCCTAAAATTATGCAAACAAAACATTAGTCACGTTTCATAACACGAACCGGAATAAATGGAAATTCTGTCGACTAATTTGCACCTGTGTGCTGCCGAACGCCATGCTGGCGCCATTTCTCAGTTATTTTGTTGTTATTGCTGTTGTTGTTGTTGTTGTGTGCACGTGTCTGTACGTATTTGCTTTATCCGGCGCATTTCTTTTGTGTTGTATGGCGCTATTGTAAATCAAATTTATTTGTCATATGACGCGTAAATTCTTGTCATTTTCTTAGCTATTTGTCAGCTGTTTTAACAATGGAAAACAACACAAACACGCCACCCACACAAATGTGCACACACAAAAAACCCACTTACACATACACACACACACACACACACACGAAGCGACACTCAAGCCCGCTACAAGCACAACAAATGACAACAGCAAAATGCTCATTTTTGTTGCTGATTTTCGGAAATGACAACACATGAGTGGTGCTTATGCACTGACAGAAGGTGGATGAGATAGATTTGTATGTGTGCAAGTCTCTGTGTGTGTGTGTGTGTAGGTAGGTGCACAACACAGCTGGGTTGTAGTCGAGCAATTTCCGCAAAGAAAGAACGAAGCTGCGAAAGTTGGGGCCATGAGGCAAGCGAAGAGTACAGAACGAGAGAGTAGGCGGGTGTCGTTAGGGGGCGGCAGCTGCTGCCTGACATACGCCAGCTTGCGGCGCACAAAATCGGATTCGTAGCAGCACAACGCGAACAGCAATCAAATCACTCAAGTCCGGATTAATGTGACAAAAATGTAAAAGCAATGTGGAAGCTGTGGAAGTATGAGCAAATTTGAATTTGCTTCCACGTGGCAACGCTGCAGATGCAAATGGCAAATGAAATGGAAAATAGAAAATGAAATGGAAAATAGAAATGAACGAGTGGCGCTGAAAATTAGTTGTCATTGAAAAGTGAAAGCTGCAAAGCTGCAAACACAACAATGACAAGGCATATTTTTAGGCGCTGATTGTGTTGCATATGAAATGAGAAATTCAAATGAGGACAGGTTGGTTAAGCTTAGAACGGGAATTCTTGATTGAGAATCTCTTCTGGTTTTCTACTGCAGCTAAAAAATCGTTGCCTGAGAAAACGATTGACGTATGTGCTATTAAATTCAATAGAACATACGACATTCGTTTTCTCAGGCGACGAACTTTAATTCAGGGCAAACCTGTTTGAACCATTTCAGAGTAATTTGCCCATATTGAATGAAGCACTTCTAAGATCAACATTTCTTGACTCAAAGCTGCAGTCAATCTCTTCTGAGTTAATTAAGTAATGTCATCAAAATGTTACTTTTCCAGTAACCAGTTCGAACTATTTAAAAGTCCGTGGCTCATTTAAAATAAAGCACTTCTTAGATCAACATTTCTTGACTCAAAGCTGCAGTCAATCTCTACTGACTTAACTAATGTCAACTAAATGTTGCTTTTCAACATCTTCAATCTTCAATGTTTTCTCTATCAAACCCCTTGTCAACTTTCACTAATCTTTAGACAACAACAAATAAAAAAAAACCAAAAATTGTCTAAATTTCAAATTTGTCAATTCAATTTTACACTTGACTCTCATTTTTGTGATCTTATCGCAAAAGCAATAAACTGTTTTTTAGAATACATTTTGTTGTTGTTGTTTTTTTGTTTCATGTTGTCTTTATATCATTTGACATTTTGGCATCATCAATGTGACACACCCACAAAGTGACTGTCAATAATTTTGCTGCAATCAGCAAAATCAGCAACTGTCAACAATAACAACAACAACAAAAACAACCACCATACATACAACAAAATAAACTCGATAAGAAAATAAACTCGCGAGAACACATTTCAACCCTCATGCGCCTGCACGTTTTATAATATGACAACAAGAACAACAACAACAATATCAACAAAAACAATAACAACAACAAGAAAGAAAAAAGCATCACACTAACAATAAAGAAATTTATACCACCCAATTGCAATGCGATAAGCTGCAATTTGCAAAAGCCACGTCATGGGGTGAGCGTCAGTACGCCCCCCGTGTCCTAATGATGTCGACGCTTTGAAGGCGAATCCGCTTTGCTAAATGAGACAAATTGTGAATTTTCGAAAAATTTAAACACAGCATTAATGTTTAACCCTTCGCTGCATGGCATTGCATATATGCAATGTTAACTTTTCATTGATCTGTAGACTATTCTATTCACCCTTTTACAGTTATTTATTCTTCAGTTATGTCTTTTATGTTAAAACATTTGATTACTAACGGAATTTTGCGAATAATATTGAAAGTATGTTCAACAGAATCGAAAAAACAACAAGTGTTTCGATTCGGTGAAATAATTTTGGTTATTGATGGCGATGGTTACTTGGCGATCGCCGTCGCTCAGTTGTTTAGTGCATTGAATTACGAGTATACAGTGACGCCTGACCTCAGATCGACTCCCCGTAGTAGCCAACACTAAAAAATAGATTAACCCGACTTTCATTTCGGCGGTAGCGTTCTAACCAGGATACGGAAAATGTCCGCAGAACTTCTTTCATAGATACAGGAATTCAACAAAATTTCATTTTTACCATCAGAACTTAACAAGCAACAAGAATTATATAACAAAAATGTTTTTTCTTCACGGAAATTAAATCATGCAGCGAAGGGTTAATGCGGTTAATTGAGATCAAAGTGAGCGACAGATGTGCACATTTTCACATTTTTTTGAAAGAAAATGAAATATGAAAAAGTACACAAGTTGAAATATCAGAAATTTTTTGCATGAATTTGAAGGCTTTCTATAGCATAGTTGAAATGATTCGATTTAGAAGGAATATGCACCAATTTGATTCATATTGTTTGGCCATTTTGAAGGTAAGTCCATTCTGTCTCTCTCATAAGAACCCCTTGTCGCTACTGGCAAAAACTGGGACAGTTGCATTTCAAAAGCTTCTCTTGAGGCAAATTTTTCACTAGAAAAATCATTTGTCATAGACAGATGGATAGTAAATATCTTTTTAAGTTTTGAGGTATCTTTTCCTATTTTGAAAACTAGTGAAATACATTTTATACAAAGTACTGGCAGGGTCTAGAGTCTCTCAAGTTTTTCTTAACTCTTTGTTGAGCCCGTAAGATTAAAAAAAAAAAAATATTTATCTAATAATTTCTCAGTTGAAGTGCTTTCACCATAATTGAAGTCAATTGTCGCATTAAATTATCTTCCTCATACAAACTCTTAACCCATTGTTGACCCCGTCAGATTACTATTTATTATTTCTCACTAACAGTACTGAACCAAATTTGAAGTCAATTCATGTTTTTCACAATTTCTCCATATAAATGTTTAACCCGTCGTTGACCCCGTCAGATTTTGATTTTTGAAAAAATAAAAAACACGTGTCAAATTATTTCTCACCAAGAGTTCTTTCACCAAGTTTGATGTCAATGGGTCCATTTTGTTTTGTCAATTGGCCATTAATTCATGTTTTTCACAGTTTCTCCATATAAATGTTTAACCCGTCGTTGATCCCGTCAGATTTTGATTTTCGAAAAAATAAAAAACACGTATCGAATTATTTCACATTTGAAGTAATTTCACCAAGTATGAAGTCAAAAAGCGTAAAAAATCATCCTTCTTCATACAACCCTTTTAACCCTTGGGTCAACACTTGAAGTTTTAATTTTCAAAAAAATAAGAAACACGTGTGAAATTTTTTGTTTTTTCAAGTCTTTTCATCAACTTTGAAGTCGATAGGCCAATCGTTTTATGTTTTGCGTAGTCTTCCCGTATATGAACCTTAACTCTTGTTGACCCCGTCCGATTTAAATATTTGAAATAATAAAAAACACGTCCCAAATTATTTAACATGTGAAGCACTTTTACCAAGTTTGAAGACATAAAGCGTAAAAAATCATCATTCTTCATACAAACTTGTAACCCTTGGGTCACCCCTTTAAGTTTGAATTTTCAAAAAAAATAAGAAACACATGTTAAATTATTTTTGATTTCAAGTGTTCTCATCAACTTTGAGGTCAATAGGTCAATCGTTTCATGGTTTTTTTGTAGTCTACCCGTGGACGCACCTTAAATGATTGAGCCAGTTAAATTCTTGATAGCTGATTCTCGAAAAAATAAAAAATACGTGTCGAATTATTTTTATGTAAAGTGTTTTCACGAAAATTGAAATCGATATGCCCTTTAAATCGAGTTTCTTCATACAACATCTTCATTGATGTTTTGCCCATTGAGAGCTTGAATTTCCAAATTCCGGAGGTAAGTTTTTAAGATGTAACTTCACTATAAGTTTCATGTTTGCAGCTTCAGCAGTTTGGGCTGAGCGATGATGAATCATTCAGTCAGTCAGTCAAGACAAAGATTTATATGTAGAGAGATTGTTCGTCGTTAGCTACGAATTTTCCCCCATCTTAAAAGATGTCACCTCTTTCGAGACGATCGAGTTTTTCTTAAGATAATAAAAATACTACACTGCTACTACAAAATACCATCTGTTCAACCAGTTACGCCCAAAGGATTTTATTTTGGGGGAGGAGTTTTGCGTACAACTTTTGAGCTTGATTCCATTTGAAACCATATTTTGAACCAGAAAGTTTTGTATTTAGGAGGATTTAAATCCACAAAACCTCCCTGTGTGCGCCACTGTGTTCAACTCACAGTATAATTGTACACCAGATTTTGAAATGGACTCATATTTCTTCTGTTTCATAAATAGAAGAAAAAACATGACAAATATTTTGCCAAAAAGTTTTTCTACTTCACAAGCAAATAATTTTCTGATTCTAGCGTTAATTTTTCGCAATTAGGACACTAAACAAATTGTCATGTAAGATGCCAATACAGCAACGATTTTTTAGAATTATATTTTTTTTAAACCTTCTTTGAAACCCCATCAAGTTTGAAACTATTGTGTAGTAGTAAGGGTTAATTTTTCCGAGAACAAATAAAAACGATTTTTTTTTAATTGTCTATCTTTTTGTTATGGCAGCCGCCGTGGCTCAGTTGGTTAGTGTGTTGGACCGCGAGTCGAAGGCAGCGACCAAGGTTCAAATACTGCCTGTAATAACACCTAAAAAAAATAACGGGAAAACTCGTTTTCTCTTTCGGTGGCTGTCCTCTTAACTGGCTGTCGTGCCAGTCAATTATTATTATTATCTTTTTGTTATAGAAAAAGGGGGCTGTCATGGCTCGTATAATTTTACTATGGACTAAGTTTAAAAAAATGTATATGCTCGCTCCTGAAAATAAAATCATGCCGAACGAACGTTAATTTTACAGGTCAGGTAACTTTCAATAGTTTTTAACTTCTTCGAAAGAAGTGAAGTGATGAAAGGCCGAAACAAGTCGTAGTCGCAAGAGCTTCGGTTGAACATGGCTGGTGGAGTAAGAAAACCCTTTGAAGGGTCTCTAAATTTCCTCAACGACTTTTTCAACATAAGGTCAACTATTGTCGTGCAGAAAGGTCAGCAGCTCTTGCAAATTATGAATTGTTGATACAAAGGATGACATGGTAAATCCACCATTAATCAAATCTTCACAATATCTTCTTTTCATCGACTTCAAAGCCGAATAAACTAAGCAATAAACTCTTCAAATTCAAACATAGTAATGGAAAAAGAAAAGTCATACTATTGCATTACTATTAGTTAGTTTTGTGCCTACTTCAAGGCGCTTCAATGCTACTAACAGTGCAAAATTAAAGCTTGAAAAGCTTTGCAAGTTCATAAACTTCAAATCCATTCGAATGAAGCTGCACTTTAACAGAACAAATCGAAAATGCTATAACTACAAATATCATCAACAACAACCAGTCGATGGGCGTTCTAGCTGCATTCAGCGGTCTGTCAGTCTGACAGTCCCGCAACCAGCAACAAGCGAGCACGCTCAGCTAACCATCAATCATAGCTGAATGCACGATTTGCTGGATTTTGAAGCATACTTTGCACTCAATGTCAACGCCAGTTGCTGCTCGCTACACGGCGGCCAATGTCAGTCAGACACTGCGTCAGCCGACTACCGCGATGCGCATCAATATGTTTGGCCCCCAAGCACCCTTCAAGCGGACATATGAATGCGCACTCGCGCACACACACACACACACACACATGTATGACTGACTCTATTCATGGCTGCTTCACTGCATTGAAGTCCCATCAATTCAAGCGCACACATTGTGATTTGTTGTTATATTTTTTTCACATTATACGCCTTCACTGCTCCACTACTCGGCTTTCGAGTGCGCATTTGTTGTTATTATAGATATCTGTTTTTTTTTTGTTCTATTCTTATTAGATGCGGCATTTTAAGCGCTGTTGGTGGTGGAATTCTTTGAATTTTTATTTCTCAGTTTAATAGTATTTTTTATTGATTTTTTTCTATTGGTTGTGAGTTTATGATTGAACATTTTTTCTGCAATGTTTAATATCATCAATAAATTTTTAACATGCTTAACGAAGTTTGAGTTAACGTAAAGTTGGCAAGTAAATTCAACTTTTTGAATTTTTGCAAATTTATGTGTGCGGATTAAAAAATTTGAGTGAATAAAAAACTTTATAAAATTTGCTTTTTTTTATAAATCAAAATCAATTTAATAGTAACACAAAACCGTTAACAGAAGTGAAAGACTGACATAATTGACCGACACAATTTTTCAATCCAGTTTTTGTTACTGAAATCGAGATTGGTGAGACCAAACTTCATGTCATTAGTTGAAATTTTAGGTTGATTAAGCTGTGCATGCTCAGCAGCCCAGCAGCCCAGCTCACCTGAACTAATGCTTAAAATAAATAAGTTAATTAAATAAATTTGTAATTTTTAATATTATAGAAAACTTTTAATCCAAAATATATACAAAATAAGATCCTAACATAAACCAAAAAATTGCGAAAAAATTCATGACACAGATCTTTCACTCTGCAAGTTATGCTGCAGCTTTCAGCTAAGCTCAACGTCTGCTCACTGACGTACGGAAAGCTACACAAACAAGGCTATGTTGATTCTTCTAATGATCATAATTACAAATATATATATATTTTTTGTATATTTTATACAACGACCATGCTTCCTTTTGGTCATTACTAAGGTTATTGCAAAGTCACATCTCAAAGCAGCTCATTAAAAGTTGGTTTGAGTTCAGCTTAAATAAAGCCTTAAAGTTTTAATTTTCAATATTACAGAAAATTAGAAGTAATCGATTTTTTAGTAAACCGTATATAGACTGATATCCTGGAAAGCAGATAAAATTATAAAAAAAATGTATGACACTATTTCTGTATTCTTTTTGCAGGCTATGCTGCAACTTTCTAGCTGCAACTTTTAGCTCAGTTTAGCTTCAGCTCACTGCCATAAGAACGGCTTACTTATGTGCAAACATGGCTGCGTTGAATATTCTGGGGACCCTGAATAATAATTTTTATATATTCTAGTAATAACCAAGTATTTTTTTTGGCCTTTACTAGGTTTACACTAATGGGTGACCTCACAGTATAAAAAAAGCCCATAAAAAGTTGGTTTGAGTTGAGCTTCAAAAATACTTTAAATCTTGAGTTTTTAATATTACAGAAAATTAAAAGTGTTCGATATTTTACCTAAAAATATATAGATTAAGGTCCTGGCAGCCAAATTAAATTATGAAAAAAATTTATGACACGAATTCTGTACTCCTTTGCAGGCTATGCAGCAACTTTCTTGCAACTAATGCTGCAACTTTCAGCTCAGTTTAGCTTCAGCTCATTGACATATGGACGACTTATTGATGTGCAACCCTGGCTGCATTTAATGTTTTGGGGATCCCGAATACAAATCTTTATATTTTCAAGCAACAACCAAGTAATTTTAAGCCTTTACTTTATACCAACATGTCACTTTACAGAAGCCCATAAAAAGTTGGTTTGAGTTGAGCTTAAATAAAGCCTTAAATTTTTAATAGAATAGAAAATTAAAAGTGTTCGACTCTTCACTTAGAAATATATAGATTGAGATCCTGGTAGTCAAACAAAATTATGAAAAAAATTTTTGACACAAATTCTATACTTACTTTTCAGTCTATTCCGCAAATTTCTTGCAACTAATGCTGCAACCTTCAGCTCAGTTTAGCTTCAGCTCATTGACATATGGACGGTTTACTGACGTGTGATCTCGATCCTCATTCACGTGGGGACCCGAATACAATTTATTAATTTTCTAGATTTTCAAAATTTGTATATTTCCACGTCATTTTTTTGGCCTTCACAAGGTTTATACCAAAGTGTCACCGCATGGTAGCCCACAAAAAGATGGTTTGAGGTCGTCTTAGTTAAGTAAATGTGACTGCCCCAAAGGTGGAGTCCACTTAGGCTGTAAAGGCACATTGTAATACCACAATCAATCCATCTTATGTTCGTTCACTCATTGAACCAGTTTGAGCTCCTTACGAAGCCTTAATACTTAGTTGACTGTGAATAGTTCTATTGGACACATTCCCTAGATTGTCAAGGAAGTTGTAGCCAAGATGAGTCTTTCTTCTACGAAATAGCTCGGTAAAAGTAACATAGAAAGGAAAGTGATGTGGAGTGGAAGCATTATCTGCATATTCCTCATATTCATCCTTCATCTCTTCATATTCCCCAACAGCTTCGACTAAAGTCATTAGAAAGCCAACCCAACTCATCTTTCCTGGCTTCCTTCCTTTTTCCATTTCACCTGAGTTCAACTTTAGTGCTTTAAATTTTTAATTTCTTGTATTACAGCAAAATTATAATATTTGATTTTTCTCCTACACGCACACAGATTGAGATGCTGGCCGTTAAATGAAATTACAAAAAAATATTCATGAAGCCGATTTTTCATTCACGTCGAGCATAATTTTTATGCTTGAATGTGTCTGCAGCAGCGAAGGAGGAGGAGTTGTTGAAAATGCATTTTGCTTAGTTTACAATATTCATTATTCTACTGTAATAACAACAATAATAACAACAAAAACTGCCATCTAGCAGCTACAAGTTGTGCGCATAAGTTGCCATAAATTTTCATTTATCTTGTGAATGTGAACGAACGGCTTTGTGCTTCGTGCACCAAGGAAGCGGCAGGTACACAACTACGCACATAGAGTAAAATATCTCAAGGAGCAGAACATGAAGAATGATGAAAATGGAAGCGAAGCGAAAGAAAAAACACGATGCACGATTAATTTGCAATGAGATGCTGAAACTGAAGATGATTGCGCCCGATGTGCTGCTCGCTGCTCGTTGCTCGTTGTTGCTGTGCGCGCTGTCTATGCGTCTGATTTGTGCCTGTTGTGCGATTCGCAGTCATTTTTAATAATTTTTCAAATTTTCCTTGCAGCTATTGAAATATGCAGCGCAACAATAACAACTGCAGCCAATGGTTTTCATTTTTTTTTTTTAATTCTGCGCGAATGGTTGATGCGATTTGCATTGATTACAGTTTTTCAATGGAAAATGAAAACCCAAACTGCAAGACGTACAAAGTAATGAAGCTCAACAACGAGTTTGTCGAGTGGCGGCAAAATTATGCTGCTTACATTATGTGAATTTCTATAGCCTGCTTTTGCGCGCTAATCTTTATGGTTCTTGTCAGTCGGCCGCTTTCGCTGCCGATTTCATGGCAAAGTGTAATTTATCTGATAACACAAATTGCGGTGGTTTAATCGGTGATTTTGCAGCCCATCAGCGAAGTCAGTTGATGGCATAAATTTGGCTTGGCGAAATATTCAAACAATGCAACGCTGTGCGGCAGCTGTGTGAGCGATAAGCGACTTGTTAATGTTGGCAATTAATTAGAAATTTTCGGGTTGCGGTTTTGAGGCGAATTATATGGAATTTATGTAATTTGAAATATTGTTGAATATTTCAATGGTGGTAGAGAGATGAGCTCAGTGATATAAGGAAGTAAGTAGGAAGTTATATAAATTGTTTAATTTTTGGATTTTTGAAAGACAGAAATCTCTTTAGTGTTTTAGTGCTCAGTATATAATTTATTAAATTTATTTAAAGAAAATTATGTACTTATATTTTATAGTAAAACTATACATCATTAGAAACATAAAGAGCGAAATATAATACCTAAGATAATTTGTTTCCTTTGATTTATAATTCTTCCATGATATCACATAACCATGTGGCGGCTTACGAGGATTGCAATATGAATCTGATGTCTGCAGTAAAAGCTTAGTTGGGCTTAGAGTTATAGAAATCTTACCATTGGAATTCTAATATGGACTTTTTTATTTTCCTGATACCTAAGGGTTGTAACCCTTGGCTCGAAAGCTCTCTAAGGTTTAAGGCCATAGGAATTATATCACAAGGATTTCAATATGAACTTCTCTATCTCTTTAATGTGCGAAGTTGAAGACCCAGTTAGGTTATGAGTTGAAATATGAACTTTCTGATGTCAAGAGTCTGAAGTTTCCCATATTTCTTATGTGTGAAAGTTACAGCTTAACTGAAAAAATTATAGAAGTCATACCATGAGGACTCCAAAAAGACCTTTTCTATCTTTTTGATATCTTGAGTTGAAAGCACTCTTAAGTTTACAACCATAGAAATCGTACCTCGAACTTCGATATAAACTTCGCTATCTCTCTGATATTAGGAGTTGAAAGCTCATTTGGGTTTAGATTGCTATCCTAGTATTCGTAGTATTCTTCTCCAGTTAGGTTTAGCGTCATAGAAGTCATACCACGAGGATTTCTGTATGAACTTTTCTATCTTTCTGATCTCTTGAGTTGAAAGCTCTCTTGGATTTATATTCATGGAAGTCATACCACGAGGATTTCAATAAGAACTCCTTTATTTTTTTGATATCTTGACTTGAAAGTACTCTTTGGTTTACAACCATAGAAATCATGCCACGAACTTCAATATGAACTTCGCTATCTTTCTAATCTTAGGAGTTGAAAGCTCAGTTGGGTTTAGATTCATGGAAGTCATACCAAGAGGATTCCAATATTTATTTTGTTATCTTTCTCATGTCTAGAGCTTTCACCTCTTTACCTCATTAAGATTTAAAGTAATAGAAGTCATACCACGAACGTTCTAATAAGAACTTCTCTATCTTTTCTTAGGTTTAGAGCCATAGAAATCAAACCACGAACTTCAATATGAACTTTGGTATCTTTCTAATCTCTATAGTTGAATAGCCCTTAGAATATAGCTCAGTTGGATTTAGATTCATGGAAGTCATACCACGAGGATTCCAGTATTTACTTTTTTATCTTTTCCATCTCCAGACTGAAAGTTTAATAAGATTTAAAGTAAAAGAAGTCTTACCACGAGGACTCCCGTCTGAACTTTGCTATCTTTCTGAAAGCTATTGAAATCTAATTGAAAGCTCTGTCAGGTTTAAAGTCATAGAGATCATACCACAAGAGATCATTTCTAGAGTTAGAAGTTCAATTAGGTTTACAACTCATACCACGAGGCCTCGATAGTTCAGCGGGTAGTGTGCTGGCTTCTCATACCAAAAGCTCCAGGTTCGATTCCTGGCTCGGGCTGGAAAAAACACTCATCTACTTCTATCGCTATCCACATGAAGGGAATGAGAATTACAAGAATCGCACAAGTGCGCTCATGGCAGGCAATCGAAATGTGAACGAAAAACTGCCAATCGCCGTTCGGATTCGGCGTTAAACTGTAGGTCCCTTCCCCCTCCCTTTCCCAATCCGCTTAGAATGTGTGCTGTAAAATATGTTGGCAAAACAGTGTTGCATACACAGTTCAAAAACAGGTGAAATATGTGGCATCACAATGGGCCTTTAAGGCCTCCGAGTGTGTCTCTTATAGAGGCAGCCACCGCAACCTAACCTAACCTTGAATTGATTTTATTAAATGCACTAAATACTGCACAATTTGGGTTAAAAGTGGGTGCTTTCTAGGATCAACTTTTTGAAGTTTAACAAAAAAAAAGAAACAGGCTTCATTGAATAAGCACCTCTCTGAGTATGTTATGAATTCATGTCGAGTTATGTATGAAGTTTATTACCTGGGTAACTTATTTTGAAACAGTTTAGGGGATCCAGTCGAAAGGACTATTTACAGTTCACTAGGCTTCGGGAGAAGCTCAAACTGGTTCAATTAGTGAGCGATTTCATGTTCGATTAATTGTGGTATTACAGTATTAATTAAGCGATTCCCCGTAGTAAAGTGTAAGTGGAGATTTTCGTGATAAAACATATAACATACATGTAGACTTTGTTCATCTTAGACGCTGGAAAATGTATGAACAAAAAATAAAAAAAAATTGCCAACAGACTTTAAGGTCTTTGGACTTGATTTTTTCGACTAAAGAAAAAAACTCAAATGGGCGAAGTGGTTGTCTTCTAGGCCTTTGGATATAGATGTCATTTTCTAGATTAAAGGAACAACTCAAATGTGGAAAATAAATTGCATAGCTTTCTATAAGAATTAAAGTATTTAAACAATAAAAATAAATGAATGCATGAAACTACACATTGTTAAAAAATCCTTTTCAAACTAAAGAAATATGGTTGAATCCAACAAACTTGTTTCAGTAGATTGTGGAATCTTCTACTAACATTTCAGCTCACATATATTCATACAACTATACATTTTTTCATACACATGTATACTACAACTTCTTTTCTCCTACACGACTCTCTTTCAACGCAAAAACACCATAAACATTCGAACATTCAATTGCAACCACAATCCACTTTTGTTTATCGTAAAACCCCATAAATTCTTTGCACAGCTAAAACAATGCGAATGCGACTATGCGACTTGGGTACAAATAAAACTAACAAACTAACGATCACACAATAATCGAAAAACAAAATAAATTATTTTCCCAACCAAATAAAAAACACAAAACAAATGTCAAAGAATAACAAAGTCACATAAAAACTGCCAACACAAACGACGTTTTGCCGATAATGGCGGCCACAGTAAGGAATGAACAATAAAAAGTCAAACCGCGCGATAAGCGAAAGGATATGGCCAAAAAGGATAACGATGTCGCATAAATATGATAAGCCAAACGATTGCGTGCGGCGCCTAAGTGTGCGACATAAATGGAAGAAGAAGAAAAATAAATGCACAGTAGATATGCGTTGAACGTGAATGAGCTTAGAGAAACGGAAAACAGCGGCTTCTTTTTATATAAAAAGAGATTAAGATTAAATTTTATTAGAAAACGCTAAGCAAATGTGACATAATTTTTTGTTTGGGTGAATAATGTGAATGTGTATGTGTGTGTGTGGATAAAGTGTGAGAAAGAGCAAGCATGAATAGGGACATTCAAATGTGTTGAATAATGTAAGTTTGATTTGAAAATTTTTTTCGGATAATTTGAAAAGATAGGGAGGTATTCAAAGAAGAAATAAGGACAATAGGGGAGGCAAAATAGAGACATAAGGACGAGTGATACACAAAGGGATGGTGGGATTAGCTTGGGAGATGTTTAGTCTTTCTTAGAGTGAACTGTTTTTCAGTTCCACAAATAAGACATTCAAATGTATTGAAAAATATCGGCTTGGTTGGAAAGTTTTTGGGGTGATTTGAGAAAAATGAGCTAAAGGTGGTGAAAAGTTAGAGAGGGATTCAAAGAAGAAATAGAGACAATAGGGAAGGTAAAATAGAGAAATAAAGACGAGTGATATACAGAGGGATGGTTGGATCAGCTTGGGAGATGGTTAGATTTTCACAGACTGAACTGTTTTTAGGTCCAAAAATAATACATTCGAAAGTGTATTGAATCATTTCAGTTTGATTGGAAAGTTTTGTTGGTTGATTTGAGAACAAAGAGCTAAAAGTGGTCAAAAGTTAGAGAGGGATTCAAAGAAGAAATAGAGACCATAAAGAAGGCAAAATAAAGAAACAGAGACAGAGAGTGATCCACAGATGGATGGTTTGGATCAGCTTGGGAGATGGTTACGCTTTCTTAGATTGAACTGTTTTTCAGATCCACAAATAAGACATTGAGATGTATTGAAAAATCTCAGTTTGATTAAAATGTTTCTTGGCAATTTTGGCAATTAGTCCTGATAGAAGATAAAGACAGTGGGTCAGAAGATAGAGGGAGATTTAGTATAGAAATAGAGACAATAGCGACGGTAGAATAAAGAACCAGAGACGAATGACCCACAGAGAAATGACTGGATCAGCTTGAGAGACGGTTAGTCTCTCTTAAACTTCTCAGTAATTGGAGATCACTAATATGACACTCAGATGTCTAGAATGATTTTCAAAAATGGCCCACAGAGAGATGGTTGGATCAACTTGGGAGATGGTTAGTTTTTCTTAGACTGAACTGTTTTGGAGTCCACACTATTAATCAAAAATAGTGTGTTGAATAATGCCAGTTTTATTGGAACAATTTTAGGGTAATTTAAGCATTAAGAGCTAAAAGTGTTGAGAAAGGAGATAGAGAGAGATTTTAAGAAGAAAAAGAGGCAATATTAAAAGCTCAATATGGAAACAGGGGACGAATGATACACAGGGCAACGGCTTGATCAGCTTGGCAGTTGGTTAGTATTTCATAGACTGAACTTTTCATAAGGTCTACACTATGGTTCACAAATAAGATATTCGGATGTGTTGAACAATGTCAGTTTAATTGAAAAGTTTTTAGAGTGATTTGAGCAAAAATTGCTTGAAGTGGTGAAAAGATAAAGAGGGATTCAAAGGAGAAATAGAGACAATGGGGATGCCTGAATAGAGATGAATGATCTACAAAGGGACGGTTGGATCAGCTTGGGAGATGATAAGGATTTCTAAGACTGAGCTGTTTTTGAAGTCACCCCTATGATCCACAAATAAGACATTGAGATCTGTTGAATAATTTCAGTTTGATTGGAAAGTACTTGGCTGATTTTTTCATTAAGTGCTGGAAGTGGTGAGTGAGAAGATAAAAAAAAATTTAATGGAGAAATAGAGACAAAAGCGAAGTTTGATGGGGAAATTTGTTGGGTGATTTGAGCTAAAAGTGGTGAAAAGATAGAGAGGGATTTAAGGGAGAAATAGAGACAATGGGGATACGTGAGTAGAGACGAATGATCCACAGAGGAATGGCTGGATCAGCTTGGGAGATGGTTTATCTTTCTTAGACTGAACTGTTGTTGAGGTCCACAGTATGGTTCACAGTTTGAATGGGGAGTTTTTTGGCAAATTTGACATTAAGTGTTGGAAGTGATGAGTAAGAAGATAGAGAAAGATTTAAAGAAGAAAGAGGGTCTAACTAAAGAAAAAGGGGCAAATGATGGACATACGAATGACTGGATCAGTTTCGGAGTCTTTCTTAGACTGAATTGTTATTGAGGTCCACCGTATGGTTGAGAAATATGACATTCAGATAGGTTGAAAAACATCAGTTTGGTTGGAAAGTTGGCGAAAGTTGGCATTGGGTTAGAAGATAGAGGGAGAATTACAGAAGAAGAAGGGTCTAACTAGAGGAATGGCTGTATCAGCTTGCTAGATGGTTAGTCTTTCTTAAACCGGAGTCAATAATTGGAGTTCACACTATGGTTCACAAATACTTATTATGGAATTAAAATCTGCTTTCAGCAAGAACAATTTTTTGATCCAATTCCTTCTGCTTTAATTTTCTATTTTTTGTTTTGCGCCCACTCCAACTAAATGCAAACATTTATCTTCAGTTGTAGGTGCACCTCCTGGGCATTGTGTGAAATGGAATAAACCAGAAACTGGACACTTGTCACGTTCGCTGACATAAGGTGGAAGGGGCAATTAATCAAATTCTCTACTCTACTCTGTTTTTGTTTTGAGCTTTTTTTTCCTGCAGCACTGTCATCAATCATCACACGTCTTATTACGCGTGCAACCAGAGTCCAAACGAGGAAAATAATAAAAAAAAACTGTCAAAATTTTGTCTTATCGACAGTGGCAGACTGTAGGCTGTACATCTCTCGTCGGCGCTTAGCAAAAATCCGAAATAATAATGAAAATGGAGTGAAGTGAAGAAAAGTATGGCTCGAGTATTTGGCAATAACGACTTGACAAAATGTTGCCACTTTTGCAGCAATGTTGTTGTTGATATATTTTTTTTTCGTTGAGTTGCTCGCATTGTCAGCCTTGGGGGAGCATGGAGCATGGCGCTGTTAGTGGTGGGGATGTTGTCAGTAGTGGGTGGGAGGGGATGGAGTTCAGTCGAACAGCTTCATTATTGAAGACGACAACAAACAACAACAAATGCCTTATTAATGAAAACGAGTGCAAAAGCAGGCGACAGCCAAGTCCTGAGTCCTTTCTGAGCGACTGTAAAGCGCGTCATTATCCCTGATTGATATACGTCGATGTTGGGAAAATTAAGCAGCAGCATAACGACAGTCATACGAGACTTGAGTGGTGAACAGAAGAAGACGCAACACGAAAAATACGACCTAAAATAAACAAGAAAAACAACAACAACGCATAAATTGTGCAAAAAAAGTTTTCGGTTTGATTTTCCTGCACAGCAAATCTAATTGCCAGCGTATAAAAATGGTTAAATGGCAGCAAGCTGCAAGGGGGAGGGGCTGGAGATAACGCAGAGCAGTGCGGGCAGCATTGGCAGCAGTAACACGCCGACGACATAAATCAATTTGTAATCGTTTGAAGTAACTTTATTGCTTTGCTTTGGTGCTGGCAAAGCAAAGTGGAAAGAAACAAACGTTGCGCATTAGAGAAAATGAGAGAAAGAGAGGGAGAGCGTAACACAGAGCGAGGGGGCGGTTATGGGCGTTCATAAGTCCTTGTAAAGCCAACAATCTGGACAATTGAAAATGTGTAGCCAAAGTTGCACAAACTTTTACGCAAAAGCAACCAATTTGGCAATGAGTGAGATGCGCAGAAAGAAGCACAAATATTGACAGCAACAAAAATCTGATAAATTGCAATTTGATTTTAATTTTGAAGTTTCATCGCTGGACATGGTATATGGTATGAAATTGCTGATAGATAGGCAACACTGGTTGCCTGATGTGTGAGACTTTTACAAATGTTGTGCAATTGAAATGAGTAAGCGAGCAGTGGCGGCCAGAAGGCAGCGAGTAATTGAAGAACTGTGCCAAATTAGACAGTTTTTGGACAGGGATTTTGTGTGGGTTTGATTGCGAAATACGACACGTGACATATAACAACATTAGCTCTATTGATGAGATGGAGCTTTTTATTTCAGCTAAATTGATTTACTTTTTACTTGTTTTACTTTTTTATATATATCTGATTTGTTGAAGTTGACTATGGACTACTAATGAGATCAATGATGAGCAATCTGTGCAAGTCAGTGTTGGCGTCGAAGAAAGTTGCGCGTAACAACAAAATTGTTATATCTAACCATACAAATCTGAGTATGAGGTTTTGTTGGGAATACTTAAATTTAGAGAAATCCCAAGTTTTAAGAAAAAATATTGCATAGCATAGAAGTTATTAGCTCTTGAAGTAGCCTCTTATAGCGATAAAGCTGGTAGAAAAAATTGTTTCGGAAAAATTTTGGAAAAATTTCGAAAAAATAAAATTACATTCGAAATAGGGGGCGTTAATGGAGTTTCGACAATACTTGCATTTTGATTTTTGCTTTGTACAAACCCAATAATTGACATCCTCACAACTTTATTTATATGGGAAGCGCCCTCTGGTGGTGAATTTTTTAACTTTTATTAATTTTGTATTTTTTGTACTTAAGAATGTTGACAATAATTGAATAAATCATTCAAATCGGTTTGGTAGTTTTTGAGATACAATATTTCCTTGTTTAGTTTACTACATTTACAAGAAAATTGCCAGTTTGCATAGAAAATTGCCAGTTTTGTATGGCAGCCCCCTTAAAAATTGGATATAGCGATTAGGTATGTATAGAAAAAACATTCAGAAAATATAATAGACGGCAGTCAGTCTTACATTTGATGCGTCTGGGAAAAACCTTGGGAGCAGTTGGGGCCCATTTTATATTGATTTTGTATGGCAGCCCCCTTAAGAGTTGAAGATGGAGGATAGTTACATTTGATACGTCTAGAAGACACTTGGGAGCAGTTGGAGCGCATTTTATAAAATTTACCTCACAACTTCATTCATATGGGAGGCGCCCTCTGGTGGCGAATTTCTGAACATTTATTATTTTTGTATTTTTTGCACTCAAGAATGTTGATGATTGTTGAATAAATCATTCAAATCGTTTTAGTGGTTTTTGAGATACATTATTTTCTCGTTTACTTTACTACATTTACAAGTCAAATGTTGAAAATTACAAGTTTTGTATGGCAGCCCGTTTTAGAGTTGAAGATGGAGGATAGTTATCTATGGAAAAAAACATTTGAAAGGAAAAATAAATGGCAGTCAGTCTTACATTTGATACATCTAGGAGCCACTGGAGAGCAGTTGGAGCTCATTTTATAAAATCAATGATTTTGATTTGATTTTGTATGGGAGCCCTTTAAGGGTTGAAGATAGAGGGTAGGTATGTAAGGTAAAAACATTAAAAACAGAAAATAAATGGCAGTCATTCTTACATTTGATACGCTTGGAGTCACTGGGGAGCAGTTGGAGTCCATTTTATAAAATCATAGATTTTGTATGGTAGTCCCATTAAGGGTTAAAGATAGAGGGTAGGTATGTTGAAAAGAAATGTTCAGAAGGAAAAATTAGTGGGGGTCACTCCTATATTTTAACCCTCTAAGAGCCATTTATAAGCAGGTGTGAAGCAATTTTTGAATTTTTAATTTCGATTACCTGTGAATTGTGACACTGCACAACACAAAAAAAATAGCAAGGTTCTGACAACGGATTCTGTTAGAGGGGACCAAAAAAAATATACCTGTATCGGCGTTTTGAAAGTTTACATCTGAATTGTTTTTTAGGGGCGTCAAAGTTTTCCCATTTTTGCACATTCTTATGGTGAATAGGCATACGAAAACCACGTAACATCACATCTTAGGTAGTTATATAATGTGTTCAGAAATTAGGTGTAGAACACTACGAGGAAAATTTTTGTGGAGCATTTTAACCCTGTAGCTTCTATTTTATGGGTCAATTTGACCCTTTTTTTCTAAAATGCCAAAAATGTCCTGTAAAACAGGACTTTTTAAGGACAAAATCTATCACAAAAATATTCGCCATAAAATTCTACTATAGGCCTCTGAATACATCAAAGCTTAGTAATTAACTTGAATGCCAGAATGAAGTCAAAACAGAAAATGTGTTTAAGTGTTAATTTCGTACTTCATCAAAATTGGTACTAAAATGTCCTGATTTTGTTGTGAAGTGTAATTTTATATTAAAGTGAAAATATTATGAACTTGGCTTTAGTGAATTAAGATAATTTGTATTTTTGATATGAAGTTTTTTCAAATCCGTTTGTATGGGAGGTGGTCGAAGTTTTGGTTCGATTTCATTGAAACTTTGAACAATAAGTTTTTTACTCATAAAATAACTGTATGGCAAGTTTTATTTATGTATGACCACTCCTTCTATATGGTAACTCCGCCATATCAACTTGCAACCACTTGAACAACTTGTGTGCGTTGTTGTTATTAACTTGCGAGTAGCAAAATGATCCTCACAGAAATGGACCAACAAGATGCCTTCCTACCTGTTGTACTCGAAAGTTCAAGTATTCCACAAACAAAATAATAATGCATAAACCATATTTAGTTCATGTTTGATGGCCGAATCTTTCAATCTCATCTCTAATGCCATCCTTTCCCTTCCCAACTGTACTTATTGTCTCCGTAGTTCTGCTCGCCAATGTTTACTTTTAGCATCTTTATAGAATAACATTCTGTATTCTATCATCGTCGAATAAATACCCGATACCACCCACAAAAACTCGAGATTTATTAACCCGTTTCATTGACAATGAAACTACATCTTTGAAAACTTATTTTTATAACTTCAAACCAATAAAGCTACAAGAATGTTATTTAAACTTTTCGGGACGGAGTTAAATTTTGAAATCCGAATTATTCTCAATAGGAATGTTCACATACTATGAAAATTCGGGATAGAAAATTATGTTGGGTGCTTACAAATTCTCAAATCGTCTTTTTATCCGGAAATATAAAGTTTTAAAAAATAATTTGCGTGGGTCATAAAATCTGAATTATGGTTAAGGGGGACATTAAAAAGTTGCTAGGACGTATTGTCCCAGTAGTCCCGAAAGAGCTAAAGGTGCTATGCTACAAACTGAGATCCGAAACTTATATCTTTTTAAAGGATTTGTTATAAATCTTCGACGAAATTAAAGGACGTCTTTTTGAAAGGCCATTACTGCATCTTTTTGTTCTGAAAGTTCAAAATAAAAGAGGTTTCAGAAGGCCACCCGTAGAAGATGATGGCCGTTGAATAAGGTATTAATTTTTCGGATAACACCGTGCGACAAAAATTAAAAAAATGGTGTACAACGGAAAAAATCCATATGAGCATGAAACTAGAGACCAAGCATAGTAATACTGCATACTCAGTTTTTCATTTCTACATACTTTGTCCTTTTAAAAGGATTTCAAAATTTTGAAGGGGATAAAAAATAAAAAAAAATTTTTAAAATACTTAGCCTCGTTATAACATGGCGATATGTATACCAAATGAAAGAGGAAAGGCTCAAGAATTTAAATAAAATTTATTTTTTATATATTTGGAAAAAAGGATATGAAAACGGTACCTTGAAAATTTTAATCCTTTATATCCTTGAAAATTTACATAGAATTTTCTTGAAAATTAAGTATGTTGAAACCCAAAATCTCCTTGATCACGTGTCCAAATTTCAGTATTCTCGCTTCATTGATTTTGTATCTTTTTATTATTTAAAATACTGATACACAAATAAATTCGATTTTTTGTACTTCATTAGAATTGCAACTTCCGCCTTTTTTTTAAATAACTTTCAAACCAAAAATCAGAGATTATTGGATTATTGGAAATTCAAAATCCTCTTATGAGAAAGTTATAATTTGCTTCTTTGCTTTGTATATTTTTTAAATAAAAAAAAATTATTTCAACTATTGAAATTTGCTTTAAAAAATGTTTATGTTTTCTGCTCATCAAACATATTTTTAAAGATCTCCATTCTACTTCGATAGAACTCAGCCTTTTCACTTGAGGCATCGCAGAGAGCCAAGAATGAGCACAAATTATTGAAAATTAAATAAACAATGTTCGATAACGCAGCACTTAAGGCTTCGAACAAGGATGTTTAGAAAGTTGAAAAGCAATTGGCAAAAGGAAGAACGAGAGGGTGGTAGGTGGAAAGTGAGGAAGCACAAAATATGCCTAAGAAAATATTGACAATTTAGCGTTGTTTAGCTGCTGGCTTTTGCACAGCTCGTTGCTGTCTTCCGTTTTCGTGTCATTTCCCATTCCACTAAACACTAAACACACTGGAAGACATTTGGGGCACGTCTGCTCAAACGATTTCAACGAAAATATTTGCATACAGACACGCGCCTACAACCATTACACATATACACACACACACGCAGACACACACAAACACCCAAAGATTGCGACTCATTTTCGCTCCCCAACGACAGTGAAACTCAATAAAAATATTTACAACCATTAACGCGCACTCAAATGCCACCAGTGCCGCAACCGCTGCCGCCATTACAGGCTGTCGATAAATAGAAAAAAAATCTAAAAAAAAAATCCCAACAAAATCGCAAAAAAATTCTTAAAAAAAATATTGCATGTATGGCAAAAATTGGCAAAATGGCAACGTTGCAAAAATGGCAGCTGCACAAAAAGGGGTTGTTGACTGTCAGCCGCTGATTTTACTACCGCTACCTACTAACTGAGTGTTTCTGTGTGTGTGTGTGTTTGATTGTGTGTCGTCGCACATGTCGCTCGCCGTAAAATCGTTTCCTGCCGCTGTCAACAACTTTTGCCTTCGATTTCCCATTTGGCTTCTCTGTGTCTAATGGCAAAGTAAAAGTTGGCCGCGTGCGGAGGTGGGCGTGCAAAATTCAATTGCCACACTGTCTTCCATTTTATAAATATGGTTTTTTCATTTTAAAACACATTTTTGCCTAAACGAGTTGCCATCGTTGGTTTTTATATTTTTGTATGATTTTTGTATATTTTTTTTAATTTTGTTATGTTTTTGCCAATTCGGTTATTTGTTGTTGTTTTCTTTTGTAATTTTTTGTCACTTTGCAAATTTTTCGAGGCAATTTCACGCATTTGCGTAAATTTATTTATAACCTTGTGCACCAAAGTGTCAACGTGTCTATGTGGCAAATGGTTTAAAAATTGTTTGGGTCGTTTGAAAGGGGGCAGGAAGCCCCTAGTGGTGGAGTTGAATACTTACATCGCACGCTCAGATAGTAACCAATTGACGAGTACTGAAAGTTGAGGTGACGCGATGTGCATTTGTACCAGCCGGAATGTTCGCGTCGTATGGATGTGAAATTCAGGAAGCCATCGCCTGTCTGCGGTACCTGAAAAGGACGAAATTTTAATGAATGATGTGAGGGAAATATTTTTGAAAATATTGAAAACCTTCTGTAAAAATCTTACTGGGATTATGTATGATTTTTAAACATTACTTAAAGATTTCTGAACATTGACTTTAACTTTCAACTACTTTTTTGTTTGTAATTGAATATGATTATGTTAGAAATTTGTTATAATTTACATAAAATTAACTGAAACTGATGACTGATGACTCGTGAAAAAAAAAAATAATAATAACTCGACTAATCAATTTTTTCTTCTGTATTAACGTTATTGGGATTTGGTATGATTTTGGAACTTTACTTAAAGATTTCGGAACATAAACTTTAACTTTCAACTACTTATTTTTGTTTGTAATCGAGTTTAAATAAGCTAAAACTTTGTTATAATTTACATAAAATTAACTAAAACTGATGACTAAAAAATACTAAATCTTACTTGTAAAAATACAAATAAAAAATTAATATTAAAATATTAAATATGAACTTATATTTGTTTATATCATTCGTAGCATGAACGATTGAAGTAACTAATCACAAATTAGTTGATTAATTCTTATAAAACTTTATGAATTTAATTAGTTTTTGAAAAGGAATAAAAATCTCGCTCTCTTGCTAAATTAGAAATCTCGTTTACAAATGATTCTGTAAAGAATGGTTCCCAAAAGATTCAGTTTGGATCTACAGGGATCCCAACAGATAAAAGAAGAACACCGGATTTTTTCCGAAAAATGAAGGGATTCACAATGGACCCAACAGCTTCTCCTAGTGGAAGTGCTTGCCGAACACACCCCTTCCTTAACCTAACCTAACCAACAAGTGTTTCTTGCAACATCTACAGAACTCAAGACTCAATGGACGATAGTCGCTTTCTCTAGTACTCGAGGTACTTTCTCTACTCTCTACGTCTGGTGGTGGTCATCATTTGTTAAATCCATTGTTGCTACTTTCTCAATGTTTCAGAAGATCAGGGACCCCAACAGATAAAAGAAGGACACCGTTTTTTTTACGAAAACTGAAGGGATTCACTATGGACCCAACAGGATCTCCGAGAGGAAGTGCTTGCCGCACACACCCCTTCCGTAACCTAACGTAACCTACAAGTGATTCTTGCAGCATCTAAAGAACTCAGGACTCAATGGACGATAATCGCTTCCTTTAGTCTTCGAGATACTTTCACTACTCTCTGGTACTCCTCATCGGATGTTAAATCCATTTTTACAATTTTCTCAATGCTTCAGAAGGTCTTTATTTCCTTTTACAGAGAGAGGAAACTAGCGCTCAAATGTTTAAAGTTTTGTAATACGAAGGGTCTTACAGGTTCTTAGAAGGCATATCACATACCGGCAGTCTCCAAGCTAATATATACAATTTTTTAGTGTCTTGCAGGTAGAAGTCATAACCATAGAAAAGGCCTCATTGACCTCGGGACTAAAGATGGCTAGTGTTTCGATATTCGCTAATAGCCAAGTGGCCATTAAAGGCCTTAAACTCAAAGTAGGAGAACAATTCTTGTCTTTCGTCTTTGAAGTCTATCAGTGATTCGCCAGAACATCAATTATGGTTCTAATTTTGTCCTTATTTAGTGAGACAAGCTCTCTGGAAAGTCAGTTGTTTATGGTTCTTTCCTTATTTGTTTGTTTGTTGTTGTTTGTTAATGTTCATATGAAATCTGAATATATGGTTCAACACTTCTAGCAATCGACGTAAAAGAAACTAAAGTAGATGCATCAAGGTAAGATTGTCATCATTTGGTCTAACTGTATGAAAAAGAGATACTCAAAATAGAGGCCCCTGGAGCGAAGATTCTTAGATCCTTATTATTTCTTAGTACGAAAGTCCTCAGTGGACCACTACTCGGCTCCAGATTTCTCTATCATTGGTCAGACCTTGTCAGTTTTGCAGCTTCATGGCTTTTAGATCTTTGATTATACTGCATCTAATCATATTTTTCTTGGTCATCCGTTTGGTCTCTTGCTTTCTGTGAATCTTTTGAAACACAGGCAAACATGGTTGCTCTTTGCTCTCATACCAGAGGCCCTAGGTTCGAATCCTAGCTCGAGCTGATGAAACACTCGTCTACTTCGATCTGCTTCCACACGAAGTATGATAGATAAGAATTACAAGAAAAACACAAATGCACTCTTGGCAGACAATGGCAAAACTTCCAAGTACGCAAGGAAAAGTATCAAACAATTTTTCTCAATTTCTTCATTGCATGTAATGCTTTCAGTGCCATCTTCCAGTCTCAAAGGATCAAATATTTTCCCGAAATTGTTTACTCGATTGTAGTTATGTGGTTTATGTTGCTTGCATTCGTCTGAACTTTACATCCGTAAGACAGGACGTGGAAGGACATGATACAATCATAACTTCAAGATTTTCACGGTATTTCAATTTTGATAAAAAAAAGGGATTTAACTAAGCTTGAAAAAATGCCTTGTTTGTAATGAAATACTTATGATTTTGAAAGTTTTGTTTTGAGAAACTTAAAAAAAAATTCCAGAGAGTAAAGGAGTTTAGGCTGCCGAAACTTGGCGGCATCACTATCACCCTCTCACCCGAGGTTAAATACCTTGGCACCATACTCGACTCCAAGCTTTCTTGGAGACGCAACGTGGAAGAGCGGGTAAAGAAGAGCTTCAATGGCTTCTACGTTGAGAGCTTGAAGGCCTTCGGGAAAAAGTGGGGAGTGCGGCCGAGCATTGTCCACTGGATGTATACAGCGATCATTCGGCCAATCTTATGTTACGGAGCCATTGTCTGGTGGCCGGCCACGGACACCAGGTCCTTGCCGACGCAACTGATGAAGGTGCAGAGACTGGCGGCTATAGGAAAAGCAGGAACCGTCAAAAGCACCCCCAGACAGGCCTAGAGATGATTCTACATCTCCACCCAATAGAGCAGTTCATTAAGTGCTGTGCCGCAAAAGGCGCTCGCTCTCAGACTGAGAGACCTGTGGAAAGAGCACGCTTATGGACACTCTGGGATTTAAGGTCATTTACGAGGCCAGTAATAGAACAGCAATTAGATTCCTGCACGGACTATCTGACTCCACACCTGGATTTTGATTCGCGCGCACTCACCTCCTTTCCCTCAAGGGAAGAAAAGAATAATTCATGTCATTGAATAGAATAGTGAATAGTTTTAGTCTGACAGAGCCAGGTACATCAATTAAACTCGTGCACGGACTATCTGATTCCTTACCTGGATTTGGGTACGCGCGCACAAACCTTCTATCCTTCAAGGGAAGAATGGGGACCTTTAAGTGTGACAGGAGACGCCTCCATCACCATCTTCACAGACGGTTCCAAAATGGAGGAAGGTACAGGAGCTGGTCTCCACTCAGATGTATTGGGAGCACAACGGTCTTTCAGACCCCCGGACCTCTGTAGCATCTTTCAGGCGGAGATTTTTGCAATCTGGAAAGCTGCTGAACTAATCCATGACAGCGGATTACCACCCACGGTTATCACAATCTGTGTGGATAGTCAGGCAGCTCTTAAAGCGCTGGAATCAGCCATTGTGAAATCGACGAGGTGTCGCACTGCACTTCGAGGCATCGGGCATCACCGAGTCAGTCTCTGCTGAGTTCCGGGTCTTTCTGGAGTGGCAGGAAACGAGGCAGCGAATGAGATGACAAGAGGGTCGCCTTGCCTTTCACCGAAGTGGATAACTGTGTGCTCCCTCCGATATCTGCCCTGTATTTGCATATTGACAGGTTGATCAAAACTTACATCGAGTCCTCATGGCGGAGCAGAACTGATTGCAGTATCTGCCGGGCAATATGGTCTCCTTTTCCGTGAAGAAAACACGATATGTACTGTCCCTGAGTCGTATCTCCATTCGTCGGTTCGTTGGAGTCATCAACGGACACTGCGCTATTGGATCTATGCTCGCCAAATGGTGGCTCTCGTCCAGTGATGTCTGCAGAAGTTGTGGAGATGAAGAAGAAGTGAAAACGATCCAGCACTACCTGTGCCACTGCCCGACTCTGCAGGAACGCCGTCTCTGTACCTTGTTGTCAAGGTTCCTGGCAGACCTGGCCTGCGCAGCAATAGTTGAAATTTCGAATCTACTTTGCTTCATCAAGAGGTCGAATTGGTTTGCCCCGAACTGAGAGCCACTGGTTAGCTCCAGAATCTTCCATGAAGGGATTCACAATGGGCCATTTTGGCCTCCGAGTGGAAGTGCTGTCTTTGGAACGCACACACCCTTCCCTACCTAACCTAACCTAACCTAATTACATTTAAATTAAATATGATTTCAATTTTTTGATATATTAAAAAAATGTTCGTTGGAAAATTAGTTGTTTACAGCTTCAACGAGCTGAATAATCCTTCTTAATTAAATTTCTATTAAATTTGATTTAAATGGTATGAAAAGTTGAAAAAAGCGTTGAAAAATGAAATCCTTACAGCTTCAACAAAAGCCAAACAAAAAAAGTTCTTGTTACCACCTCCTGACATCAGATGTACAAAGCATTCAATTATGTTCTGCAAAATGTAATCAAATGTAAATAATAAATAAAATATGCAAATTAAAATCTCAAAGCCAGCTACCAGAACCTACACCACTAAACAATAAAACACAAAAACCACAACAACAACAACAAATTAACATTAAGCATTGCACGAGTGCAAATTTGTCACGTGATTTTGTTGTGTTGATTTTTGGTTTTTACTTGGCGCCAAAAAGTCTCATTTGCCGAAATTCACTTGCAAATCGCAAAGATACATTAACAACAACAACAACACGCACACACCCACATTGCGTTAACAACAAAAACCTATACCTTTTGGTTGGCATAAAATAAATTTTGCAAACTTGCAACACTGACAAGTTGCGCCCCACAGCTGCTACGTTCATTCGTTCCCACAACTTACCGGCGTGTCACCGTCGTCCTTTTGCCAGCGCGGCGTGCTCGGCGGATTCGAGTCGACATCACACTTCAGCGAGACTTCGATGCCTTCGCGCAGCGGATAACCAAAGCCGGGCGTGCGTGAGATGGCAAACGAGGGCGTATCTGCAAAGGCAAACAGATGAAGAAAAGGAGAGAAGATGAGCTTTTGTCTGGCAGATGTTGTGCCGCTGTGCCGACACACAAAGGCAAAAGATATACCATACCACAACAACAACAACAACAAGAATCACATAATAGTGTGTGTAGTGATGCCGCCAGCGCTGAGCGTATTTTTGTCGCTTTTTAATTAAAAACTTTACACCCGAAAATGTCAAAAGGCAAAAACAACAACAATAGCAACAAAAACGACAAAACAATCATGTCATGAAAAGCAAAAACTTTTATAATTAAAGTAAATGTAAATGGTGTTTGTGTTAATAAGAAACACTAGCAACAACAATAACAACAACACTAGGAACAGCAATAACGCATGTTTAATGTACAAATTCCCTTTACGGAAAATAGGTAGCAACACTGAAATTACATTTGTGGCTTTGGTTTTTTTAGCGTAGTTGATGGTTTTGTTGTTGTTGTTGTTTGTCTATTTATGTGATTGTTTACACAATTTACAACTTTACTGCGTTGTTTGCAAATACTTATGAGAAGTGCTTTGCAGCAAAAGTTGTGATATGTGCAATGAAGATAAAATACATAAAATTAAAATAAAATTACAAATTGAATAATTAAAATTTAAGTGAAGTACTTAAAACAATAACTTACAATTACATTAAAAAAAAATTTTAATCTCAAACTGAAACAAAATTATTAATAACATATTTATATAGAAAACTAAAAAAAAACAATTAAAATAAAATAGAAAAATTATGAAAATATTCAAAAATAAATCATTTAAATATTAAAAAAATTATATTAAAAATTATTATTATTTATTACATGAAGAAATTATAATAAATAAAAAACGAAGCAAAATGAAATATAACAAAAAAATTCCAAAAATTATGAAACAAAGTACTAAAAATAAAAAAAAAAAAAAATTTTATATTTTTAGAAACAAAAAATAATACAAAATAACACAAATTAAAACAAAACCTAATTATATTTTTGTATTATTTATTACAACAATAACAAGAAAAAATAATAAAATAGAGAACGAAACAAAATAAAATATAACAAAAACTACAAAATTCAAAAGCAAAAATTCTAAAAATCAAATAAAAAAATAGAAAAACATTAGGAGAATAACAAATAATAAAAAACCAAAAAATTTAAACAATTATATTTATATAAGAATTAAATGACACTCATACGCCACGTTGAGCTGCGCAAAAAAATTCACATATCGCCAATACACAGTTTGAATGTACTTTTTTTGGATTGGTGTCTTAAGCAAATTTGTTGGTCGTTAAAATATCTACAAACTTGCCGAAGACAGTAAAGCGATATTGGCAACGATTTAGGACCTATTAGCATTTAAACGTTCGAAGACTTAAGCGACAAACTCGACTAAAATGAGCAAACTTCAAATCGAATTTCTCTTAAACTAGAGCCAATCCAGCCAAACGGCTGATGGATCTCAACTTAGTATACCTATAGAAAAGTCACTCAGTAGGTCCCCCATGTGTGAATTTTTGAGGGTAAATTTCACGCACAGTGTAATTAATGACGTAGAAAACAAAGCAAAATAAATTATAACAAAAAAAAATACAAAATTAAAAAAAATGTTAACAAAATACTACACATAAAATGAAAAAATTATAAAAATATTAAGAAATTAAAAATTGTACAACATAATGAAAAGTAAAACAAACAGTTTTGCAGGCAATGGCAAATCCTCCAAGTTGAAAAGAAAAAACCGGCCAAAATCGCTGTTCAGATTTGGCGTTAAACTGTAAATAATTTTTGTGTGTCCATGGATTGTCTGCATTCACAGTTGGCATTATAATTATTAGGAATTACAAAATTGTTGAATTTCAACCGAGAAGTAAGCACGTTGATTTTTTTATGCATACAAACGACGCAAATCACTGAGCTGCTGTCGATTCCACTAGAAATTGTGAAAAATCTACGCTAATTGCCAATTGGTATTGTTGCGTCATGAAATAACAAATCCCCGAGGATTTCAATGTGTTTCACATCAAACTAAACAAACCGAGTGAATAATGCAAAAAATCGAAATACAATTAAAAAAACAGAGAAAAATTTGAATAAATATTCAACCAGCCAACAAAGTGGACCACAGAGGTTTTTGCACCGGAGCCAGTACAGCAGTTGTAGTGAGGTGCAATACAGCAGTGACAACAACAACAACAATAAGAAAATAAATAAATAAAAACAAAAGCGCACAACTATAGCTATGACACAAAACAAGATAACCGCACAATACAAATAAAACAAATCAGAATAATTCAGATGAAAGGATTTGCTGTTGAAAAAAATTCACAGACCAACTGAACGATGGTCAGACTGAGTAGAGCTCGTAGATGGATCATAGGCATGGACAGACAAACAGACATACATATAAACAGACAGACAGACAGATAAACAGACAGACAGAGAGAGAGGCTTGTGTACGCAGTCAGATTTGCGTTCATGGTTAGTTAAGTCGTCTGACGGTTTGTGTGCGGCAACGTGTTGAATAAATTGGAAAATTAGTAAATAAGCCGCAAGAGCTGCCGAGTGGTGCGGGGACAATGCAGCAACGGCAAACTGCATGCAAATAAAAACCAAACAAAGGTTTGTTGGCGGAAAATCCCAATGTATATTGTACTCGTATAGGCTGTGAGCGCAGACAAACGAACAAACAGACAGACAGAGCGTATGAGTAGCGCTTTTCAGATGTGAGTGGACAGACAAGTGGACTGCGCCATGGACAATGTCGGCGCATCAGCGAATGAGTAAACATGTTGAAAATTGAAGAATTTTTAATAAAAAAATTGAAGGAAAAAATTGAAATTGCGTTATGTAACAAAAAAAATTTAACTTGCATTATGAAAATAAGTTTTTAAAAATATATTTTTTATTTTTTATTTTTATTTTAATTTTTTTTATTTCTTTTTCAATTTATATAAAAAAATCTGGAAGAAAAAAATTTAACTTGCATTATGAAAATAAGTTTTTAAAAAAAAAATTTTTTTATTTTAATTTTTTTTATTTCTTTTTCAATTTATATAAAAAAATCTGGAAGAAAAAAAATTTGACTTGCATTATTTAAATAAGGAAAAATTTAACTTGCGTTATGAAACAAAGTGTGTTTTTACTATTTTATTTTATTTAATTTTTTTTTTAACTATCATAAAAAAACTTGCATAAAAAATTTAATATTCATTATTAAAATAAAGAAAAGTTTTAAAAATAATAAGTTGTTGAAAAAATGTAATTTAATTTTTAATTATTGTTTCTCTTTTTTACAAAAAACTTGGAGGAAAATATTTAACTCGCATTATTGAAATAAGGAAAAATTTAACTTGCATTATGAAAATATGTTTTTTTTTTATATTTGTTTTTTCATCTTTATATAAAAAATATTTTAATAATTTTGTTTGAAAAATAATTTATTTTATTTAAAACTTTTTTTTTAATTTTTAAAAAAGTTTACAGAAAAAAATTTTACCTACATTATAATTTCATTTGCAAATAAGGAAAAATTAAACTTGCATTATGAAAATAGTTTAAAAGTTTTTTTTAAATATTTTTTTTTTAGTTTTTAATTTTTATGAAAAATTACAGAAATAAATTAAACTTACATTATAAAAATAAGAAAAATTTTAGCTTGCATTATGAAAGTAAGTTTAAAAAAATTTAATATGTTGGAACTGCATTACGTTCTTGAAGTTTTCTAAGTATTTTATTTTTATGAGAATGAAATGTTATATGATTTGGGTTATGAAACCAAATATCAGTGCTATAAACCATAATGGGTACACCCCTTTTGTTATCGGCCAAAGTTCAGCAAAGTTCAACAGGTCACAGAATTTTTCATCTGTGAGGCGTTACGGACTAGTCTCACCAATGTTTTAGACATTAAATCATTTAGATTTTTTAAGAGACAATTGGCTGTTGGAAGACTGGGTATAATAGATTGTTGAGGTTCTATTCATGTTCTTCTGCTGAGCTTTAAACTTGTAGAGCAGTTTCTCTTTGTTAATGATTAACAATTTACTATTCCATTTAAAGCCAAATCAAAGTTGAGTGCTTTCCTTTCCCCAAGCGAAGACCACAGAAAACCATATCTTCCCATAAAGTTGGATCTATTTTTCTTCCCAGAAAGTTGGATCTAGGTTAGGTTAGGTTAGGTTGCGGTGGCTGCCTCTATAAGAGACACACTCGGAGGCCTGAAAGGCCCATTGTGATACCACATATTTCACCCGTTTTTGAACTGTGTATGCAACACTGTTTTGCCAACATATGTTACAGCACACATTTCAAGCGGATGGGGAAAGGGGGGGGACCTACAGTTTAACGCCGAATCCGAACGGCGATTGGCAGTTTTTCGTTCACACTTGGAGGTTTTGCCATTGCCTGCCAAGAGCGCACTTGTGCGATTCTTGTAATTCTCATTCCCTTCATGTGGATAGCGATAGAAGTAGACGAGTGTTTCACCAGCCCGAGCCAAGAATCGAACCTGGAGCCTTTGGTATGAGAAGCCAGCGCGCTACCCGCTGGACTATCGAGACTAAAGTTGGATCTATGTTTGATATTAATTTAAATTAAATTTAAATTTAAATCATAGTTAGGGGCTATCGGATCATTACAGAATCATCCAGCCTGAGTGAACTGCAATCTGTGATTCTTCCAATTGGCATCGAGTGAATATCATATTACCGCCTGTTATTCTGGCACAAATGGACAACTAAGTAGTCCAATCCTAGAGGTCCCGGATGTGCTTATAATATCATCAAATGTTGTTCTTTGCAAATCTCTCAAGGGGTCTCAATGGTTAGAGCATCAATTTGGTTTGGTGTAATCCCTTGGGATCATAGACGCATCCTTGAACGGACGCCAGACAGCATCAAGGAAACAAAAAAAAAATTCTCAAGGAGGGCAGGTGAACTGAGGTTGACCGAAACTACAATACACTGCAGACAGACTCTTAAACAAGCAGTATGAGGAGTGCGATATTTGTATTGTAACGTGTGAATCACTCATGAATTATGGCATTTTTTGAAAGAAATAAACTTAAATTGCACTTTGCACCTCGAAGGTTATGTATCGATTTATTGAACAAGAATGCTGGGATTGATTCATATGTTGAATTAGCTAATTGAGAATCAAGTATAAGGTTAGTGTTGGGTAACACTGTATGACAGCATTTTTAACACATCGAAAATTTGAAAAATTCATTTATAAGGGTCGACGGTCTGGTCGACAGTTGGTTGATCTCAATGCACTGTGCTAGGTGGAATTAGATGACCAACTCTAGGCAGTATGAGGGCAGGTGAGAATGGGTGAAGAAACCGTAAGAGTTCTTAGTTTTGATTGGAGATGGCACAAGCGAATGGGAGAAGGGGAGAGCCACAAGAGTTCTTCGTTTTGATTGGAGATGGCACAAGCAAATGAGAGAAGGGGGAGGAACAGTTTTTCTTTCCCACTTGCGGATTTAGGTACAAATCTTATCTGCTTCATGTAACTAGTGATAGAAGAAAATGATCGTTTTACCAGCCCGAGCTAGGATTCGAACCATAGGCCTCTCGTGTGAGAACCCAGCGCGATATCCGCTGGACTATCGAGGCTGGCTGAAGATGATAAGACAGTCGCGCAAGTTATGTGCGAGTGTTCTGAAGAAAAGATTTGAATTATAAGTCAACCATTCATAAAAAATACAAGTAATGGGCCATTAGCCAAAGAAATCTACTTTAACCAACGTATGACATGGTGATTAACAGAAAAGTCGATGATTACCACAGACTAGTCTGCCCGGCGCTATCAAGAAGGAGATGGAAAACGCTGGGAAAACCGATATTTCAGACTTTCGAAGAGATAGCAAAGTGCAGTTTAAACTCGCTACTCTCTTTCATTAACCTCTCGGACTGGATATAAAGGATATATATGGGTACATAAATATATAGTCCTGAAGACATTACATAGTATACCCTAGTGTACCTACCGGGAATAGTGGTATCAAAACGACGCCAACGCGCTAATTGGATGATGGAACATCGCCACTTGAACCAACCAACCACAGACTAGTCACTAATTGAATGGGAATGATAAGGCACTGACTATGTGGGCCGCTTTGGAAAGACCGGGCCAAAAGTTGGTGTTTAGTCGGTAAGAATCCGATATGTTTACTGATATCTCTGAATATTTTTCATCTGCTACGTGAAACTTTCTTAGCAAATATTTGAAAAAATATCTAAAACATTTTATACTGGTTCAACAAGAATTTTACTTAAATGCATTTATAAAGGATTCCACTAGCTGAAATATTATTACATTGTTTTATACATTTTTTGTTCAATTTAACTATATACAATTCAGTGCTGTCATGTGAACAGAATTTCTTATAAAGCTTTGTTTTTTGCTGTTACTGTTTATGGGACAAGAAAACAAAGTTGCCACACACATGCCACAACTTTGCACATCATCGACCAAAGTCTTCGAAAAGTGAGCCGGCAAAACCCGAACGGCAACGTGTGTTTAATAATACAACAATATGCTGCCATGCAAAGTGTAGTTATTAAACTGTCATTAGGAAAGAGAGGCACTCGAAGCAGAAGACGCTGAGTGGGTGCGGTAAAAGTTTTAAGAGCTAAAAAAGGAAAACAACAAACAAAAAAAAAAAACAAACAGTGACGATAAGTTTTCACATATGCATGCGAGGGCTTTAGGTTGAAGTTGACACTTAGAGAATGAGATGTTTTGGGGCAATTTTGGAGACGATTTGAAGTTGGCTTGAAAGAAAATGTTATTAGTAATTTTTGAAATTTTTTTGAGGTTAAGTTAGCTGTCTATGGTCAGAAGTGGCTTTGATAGATAGAAGACGATTCGAAGTTCGCTTGAATTTTTTTTAGTAATTTTTGAAATTTTTTTTGAGGTTAAGTTAGCTGTCTGGGGTCAGAAGTGGCTTTGATAGATAGAAGACGATTCGAAGATGGCTTTAATTTTTTTTTAGTAATTTTTTAAATTTTTTTTAGGTTAAGTTTGCTGTCTGTGATCAGAAGTGGCTTTGGTAGATAGAAGACGATTCAAAGATGGCTTGACATTTTTAGTAATTTTTTAAGTTTTTTTGAGGTTAGCTGTCTGTGATCAGAAGTGGCTTTGATAGATAGAAGACGATTCGAAGTTGGCTTGAATTTTTTTTGTATTTTTTTAAATTTTTTTGAGGTTAAGTTCGCTTTCTGTGATCAGAAGCGGCTTTGGTAGATAGATAGAAGGGTTGAATTGTTTTTTTAATTTTTTAAATTTTTTTTGAGGTTAAGTTAGGTGTCTATGGTCATAAGTGGCTTTGATAGATAGAAGACGATTCGAGGTTGGGTTGAAATTTTTTAGTAATTTTTTAAATTTTTTTGAGGTTAAGTTAGGTGTCTGTGATCAGAAGTGGCTTTGGTAGATAGAAGCCGATTCGAAGTTGGCTTGAATTTTTTTAGTAATTTTTTAAATTTTTTTGAGGTTAAGTTAGATGTCTGTGGTCAGAAGTGGCTTTGATAGATAGAAGACGATTCGAAGTTGGCTTGAATTTTTTTTTTAATTTTTTAAATTTTTTTGAGATTAAGTTAGCTGTCTATGGTCATAAGTGGCTTTGGTAGATAGAAGACGATTCGAAGTTGCCTTGAAAGTTTGTAGTAATTTTTTAAATTTTTTTGAGGTACAGACACCTGTGGTCAGAAGTGGCTTGGATAGATGGACATAGTAGGATGAAAAAATGTCTACGAAGAGGCTATGTTCTCTCTTGTGAACTTAAAGACACAAAAGAAATCTGTGATTTCAATAATAATGCAGGTCACAGCATCAATTAAGAATACAGATATAAAAATTTTAAGTATAACATCTCATTTAAGAACTTCAACACTCAAGTTGTAGCCTATCCCACTTTATACCAGAACCCATACTAAGTTCAGCGCCAGTGTTGTTGTTTGTCATACTCACACACACACACTCACCCACAAACCAATGCACTCAAAGTACACACGAGCGCACTTACATTGAACGTCCAGCAGCAGTGATGCATTTTGGCGTATCTTCAACGTCGGATGTTCCATTACGCACAGAATGCGCGCATTGTGATGGGCGCGATACACCGCCGGCAGTCGCGCCTCACTCTTGGCGCCGCCATTGATCTTGTATGTGTTTTTATCCTGCAAGTACAACAACAGAACGAGAAAAATCGAATGTAAAATCAGACTTTAAAAAATACTTGATATGCAGCAAAAACAACAACAACAACATCAACAACAAACAAGCGTTGCGTTGGAAAAGTGCAAATAAATCAGAAACAAGCCGTTAGCGCTCTCACACCCGTCAATGCAACACAGGCACTCACGCACACACGCACTCACACACTCACACGCTTGCACTCATACTCACACACACTCGTTTGGCGTCGCATTGCACTCAAACTGAGGCGCGGCATGCCGCTGCGTGTGGCAGCAAATTTACATGCGGCGCGCCAGTAAAATGCCAATGTTGCATTTTTTAAGGCGAAATTCCAGTGCAAAGCCACTGAAATATGCAACACGCCAACAACAAAAAACAACAAAACAGCCAGCCAGAAGAAGCATTACAAAAAGCGGCCAACAAATGAAAAAAGGAAAACCAAAAATAAAATGAAAACGAAAATGAAAATAAATAGCAGTGTTGAAATACTTCGGCAACAATGTTGCCAGCATGACAGCTAAAAAATATATCAACAAAAAAATTGGAATAAAACAAAAATGAAATGAAAACTGCCAAAAAACATTGCGGGGGGAGGAAAAATGTGCGACGTGGCAACACGCGCGCACAACGCTTTGTGCGCGGGCGTTGTGCCCGTCGGGCGGGCAGCGTTGCCAGCGTGTAATAAACGTAAGCCGGCTGCATTTAATGCAGCTTAAAGTGTGCACATGCCGCGACATTTGAGTGTTGTCAGCGCGTTCTGTTTTCGTACGCTGCATAATTTCAGGCGCATAAAAGGCTGACTGTGTAATGTGGGTCTTTGTACGATTGGAAAATGCCTTCAAATTTGCATTGCACTTTAATGGATGCGCTTGAATTGACCAATTTACAACAGTTTAATATTATGTCAGTAAGTTTTTGAGCAAAATGTGTGTGCTGAATTGTGCTGAGTTGAAGTAAAGTGTGTAAATGTTATTATTTACCAAAATTTGAAGTGTTATCAAAGTCTTAGAAACAAAATCATAAAAATTTATTAAAAAGTAAGTTTGCTGAATTGTGCTGAATGGAAGTAAAGTGTGTAAATGTTATTAAACTAATAAATTTGGTGCGTAAAAGAATGTAAATTTGATTACATTTTGCCAAAATTCGAAGGTAGTCACAGTCTAAGAAACAAAATCATAGAAATATATTAAAAAATCAGTTTGCTGACTTGTGCTGAATTCGAAAGAGACAATCTAATTGATGTTTATTTTGCTGAAATGAATAAACTAGTATCTAAAAAAGGTCTAAAGCAAAAAAACATGTTTGCTGAATTCTGCTGAATTGATATAAAGTATGCAAATTTTATTACACTAGTAAAATTTGCGTCTAAAAGTACGTAAATTGTATGAAACTGGTCCTAACTAGGAGTCGGGTCGAAATATTTGAAGAAAAATTATGAAGAAATTTATTAAAAAATATGTAAGTTTGCTTAAAGAATGAAGTATGAAATCTTGCAAATAAAATCATTGATATATATCAAAAAATAAGTTTGCTGAATTCAGAACAATTGTGCTGAGTTGGAAAAGCACAGGCTGAGAGATGTTTATTTTCTTTAAGTAAAGAAACTAATACTTAAAAAAGGTTTAAAGCCAAAAAAACGTTTGCTGAATTGTGCTGAATTGAAGTAAAGTGTGTAAATTTTATTAAACTAGTAAATTTTGCTTGTAAAAGTATGTAAATGTGATTACATTTTGTTTCGAAATGTAGTGAAAGTCTTAGAACCAGAGTCATTGAAATATATTAAAAAATAAGTTTGCTGAATTGTGCTGAATTGGAAAAGCTTAGGTTGAGAGATGTTTATTTTCTTTAAATAAATAAACGAATACTTAAACAAGGTTTAAGGCAAAAAAATGTTTGCTGAATTGTGCTGAATTGATGTAAAGTGTATAAATTTTAGTACACTAGTAAAATTTGGGTGTAAAATTATGTACATTTGATGAAATTTGTCAAAACTAGGAGTCGAGTCGAAATCTTTGAAGTAAAATTATTGCAATATATTAAAAAATAAACTTGCTGAATTGCTGAATTCTTGAAATAGAGAAACTAATATTTAAATAAGGTTTAGTGCAAAAAAAAACGTGAAAAAGTGCATAAATGTCAATAAAAAAAATTAAATTTGTACATAAAAGTATGTAATTTTAACTAAAATTTATTAAGAGTCAAGTTGTTTTATAATAAAAATTATTGAAGTATCATAAGAAGTTTGCTGAATTGCCCTAAATTATCATAAGGGATTTGATTTTTATTAAACTAGTCCAGTTTAATGTTCCTTAGGAACAAAATTACTGAAATATCATGAAAAAGGTTTGCTGAATTGGGCTGAATTCAAATACTCAAAGCTGACTTGTGTTTTGTAGAAATAAAGAAACTCAACTTAAAAAGAAATATTAAAGCAATAACTATGTTTGCTGAATTGTGCTGAATTCATATAAAAGGTACAGTTTTTACTAAACTGATCAAGTTTCGACTTTTTTACAAATAAAACTATTAAAATATCATTTAAAAAGTCCGCTGAATTGTGCTGAATTAAAATGACAAATGCTAAGTGATATTAATTTTGTAGAATTAAATAAAGTGAAACTAAAATAAATGTTTACGCATATTGTTGCTTGCAGAATTCTGTTGATTTGAAGTAAATGTATTCTTGTATACCAAAATGTAAGAAAATCTGTGGTCTTCTGAGAAAAAATTGTTAAAATTCCATAAAAGGAGTTTGCTGAAGTGTTCTTAATTCAAATATCAAAAGCTAACTGATGTTTATTCTGTAGAACTTACAAAATTGAAAACAATATAATTTTTGCAAAACTATGTTTGCTGAATTGTGCTGAATTAATATAAAGTGAGCTTAATTGATTAAATTTCTCAACAGTTGTAGTTTTTTGGAAATAAAATTATTGAAATATCACAAAACCAGTTTGCTGAATTGCGCTGAATTGATATAACAAAAGGCTTACGGTTGTCAATTTTCTGGAATTGAAATAATTCAAGTGGAAATGAAAGTCAAACTGAAATTGCGTTTGTTGAATTGCGCTGAATTATATGAAATATGTTGTTTAAAAAAAAAATACAGCACAGCAGTTAAAAGTCCGATGATTTCCTGTTAAAAGCAATAAAACCTTATGAAAAATGTTCCTGATAGCATGAAAACTGATTCATATTAATGAGAATATGAAAATATGTTTGCTGAATTGCGCTGAATTGACAAAAACAATGCAAGTTTATTGTAAAATTTGATCAAATGTTCCAAAGTTTGAAGTATTGCAATTTTTAAAGAATTTAAGGTAATGAAATTTATAGAGAAATCATAAATATTTTATTCTACATTCTGTTGAAAATTTATGCCAAAATGTGCGCTGAATTGTTTGAAAAAATCTTAAAATCCGAGAATTTCCTTTTAAAAGCAATTAAACTTCATTAAAAACTTTCTTGAAAATATGAAAACTGATTGATATTAATGATAGAAAGTGAGAATGTGAAAATATGTTTGCTGAATTGTGCTGAATTGAAAATTTGATCAAATTGTCCAAAGTTTGGAGAATTGTAATTTTTCAAAAATTTAAGGCAATGAAATTTATAAAGAAAAAATAAATATGTTTCTATATTCTGTTGAAAATGTGTGCAAAATTGTGCGCTGAATTGTTTGAAAAAATCTTAGAAAAAAAAATTAAAAATAAATATATTGAAATTAGATTCAAAATTTTAAGATACTGAAGTTCAAAAAGAAATTGTAAAATAATTTTCAATATTATATTGAAAATGTATATCAAATTGTGCGCTGAATTATTTGAAAAAATCTTAGAACAAAAAAAAAAAATTGAAGTCAAAGTCAAAGTTTTAAGTTCATTGAAGTTCAAAGAGAATTTATAAAATATTTTCTAAAAGTACATTCTATTGAAACTTTACGTCAAACTGTGTGCTGAATTAACACTGAACTGAAAAATATATTGAAATCAGATTCAAAATTTTAAGATCTTGAAGTTCAAAGATAAATTATATAAAAATTTCTATATTCTATTGAAAATGTATGTAAAATTATGCGCTGAATTGTTAGTGAATTAGAGAATTTAGAGAATTTATAAAATATTTTCTACATTCTATTGAAAATTTATGTGAAATTGTGAGCTGAATTGTTAGAAAAAGAACTAAAAATTGCTTATACACTATTTGAAGAAAAAAATCACACAAAATTACTATAAATGTTTATTTTTAACTTTGCTGAATTGTGCTGAATAGTCTTAACTTCATATAGAACTTCTTACGAAGTGTCGCTGACTAAATTTTTTTGTATTTTATTAATGTTTTAGTTAAATTTTTGAATTTTTTGAATGCTGAATACATTTAAAATTAGCTGAATTACATTTATAAGCCAATCCATCAGTCTTATGAAAGCCAACATTAAAGTTGCATCTAAAAGTTTATCGAAATAAACATTAAAGACTTTATTGAAATGAGCTGAATAGCTGAATTCAATGGATTTTTTAAAATTAATTAATTTAATTCATCCTTTTTTTATTTGCCATAAAAGAATCTGAACAAAAAGTATTCAGCAATGTGCTGAATACGTTTGAACTGCGCTGAATTGTATCTATTTGGTTATTTTAACTGGATGTTCTATTGTTTATGTATGAGAGAACATAGAGAAAGGAAAAAGCAACCGGAATTAATTTCAGTTGCACTAAATTCAATTGAAATCAATTTATTTGCGGTGTGCGCAACTTTTTCCGCTTTGTGCACAAAACATAAAACTTAATGCGTCAATTTGTCAGCACACTAAAACGGCAACTGTGGCCATGTGGCTAAACAGTCTGAACAACAGCGACAACAACAACAATAACTATGACCATACAAAATTCATTACACAAATTAACCGAAAACTCAACCGCAACTGTCAATTTAAGGAAAATATTTACAAAATGTCCTTGAGATGTACTTGCGTTGTGCCGGACACTTGTGGCGGGCGGTAGTACTCAACAAAATGACTATAAACGGAATGTGAAGTACAATAACAGTGCGTATGTGTGTGTGTGTGTGTGTGTGTGTGTGTATGCCGATGCATTGATGTATCGACTGTTGAGTGGTGAAGCTGAAGTAAATTGACTACAAGGACACTGTTATGTGAGACCGACCAGTTCCCTCTATACACCTGTTCACTGTATTGGTTAGCACTCACACAAACACACACAGATGCACATACCAATTTGATGATTTGTCTGCGGTGTGGCAAACCAATGAGTTTCCGTTACAAACGCATGAAGACATATACCTATATAAATATATATATTTGTACATATATATATATATACAGTTATCTAGGTATATGTATATGTAACCATATAGTAGACCTGTTTATCAAAATATATAAACATAGTACCACGACAAAGCCCGGCCGCGCCTGTGGTTGCAACACATTGCGCCTAACTGAACAAATGTTGATGGCAGTGAGCCGTTGAAAAACTTGTTGTTGTAGTTATAGGTATGTGAACGCATAGTGTAGTAGGCTGACAGGGCGGCAACAATGAGACGGACATTTTAATGAGCGCATAATGAAGTCAAAGCCTTTGATGCCTTAATGAACCCATCAAGCAACATTAGTGTGAGTGAGTGATGGGGGGAGAACATAGGAGAAAATTGTTGGAATTTTATTGAGCATTTGTTAGCGTTAAATACTTCTGAGTAATTTTGGTTGCTTTATTACTTGACATCAACTAACAATTTAAATAATTCATTTTTGAAAGCATAGAGAGGCCAAATGGAATGTTCAAGAACAATTTGAGATGATACTGGGATGTTCGAGAACAAGCTGCGGTACAAGCAAACAGAGGGAAGAGTTTAGTTTTGAAATGCAGACATGCAACATGGACTATAAAGTGACAAGTAAAACAGTAGAGTACAACATTTTAAATAAAGTGACTACTACAGGGTGGTCCATATAACGCTTGGAATTTGAACTACGCTTTATTTCGAGAATGACAGTCTAAATGTCATTCAATTTGTGTTCGTAATTTAGTTAAAAGCTTGACATTTACGAAATGGGACACTATATGCTTCAACAAAATTGGGAAATATTGAGAACTTACTTCCAAAGTAGAGAGTTTCAACCCAAACTGTAAGAAATTAGAAAAAAATTCAAAAAAAGATTGCCTTCAACTCAGTTTGTGGATCAATTTGTGAAGTGAGCTAGTGAAACTGAGTCGTTAATGGACCAAACAACCCGTTCCCGTTCTCATGCAGTGCGCACAGCCGAAAGCATTGCTTTTGCAGCCGAAAATGTGCGTAAACATCCATCAACGTCAACTCGCCATCGCTCTCAGGAATTTGACATTTCTCGCACTTCTTTGATGAGAATTTTACATAAAGATCTCGGTATGAAGGCTTACAAAATTCAATTGGTCCAAGAACTGAAGGCTCATGACTAGGTATCGGATTTATATGCAAAAACTATGCAAAAAATGCACAAATATGCAAAATATGCAAACATATGCAAATATGCAGTTCATATGTTAGCTCATTCTTAATATTTTTCAATAAAAATAGTTTCTGTTTTGGTCCCGCTGAAATCGGAAGCTCCAAAAAAATATGCATTTGCATATAATTCCGATCCCTACTCATGACCATCCGGCACGTAAAAATCGAACTTTTGGGCACCGTTTTCGAAAATCGAATATTTAGCCGAAATTCTGAAGTCAATTGGCCGCCTCGGAGCTGCGATTTAAGTCCGTTGGACATTTTTTTGTGGAAAGTAGTAAAGGACAAGTGTTACGCTAACACTCTAGAAACGATTGAAGCTTTGAAACATGAAATCAAAGTTGCCATTCAGGAACTTTTACCCGGAACAATCGAAAAAGTACTTGAAAATTGGGTTGACCGAATGGCGTACTGTAAGGCCAGTCATAGCAGACATATGAACGATATTTTTTCATTCTTAAATAACAAAGTCCAAGCTTTGTAATAAAATAGGAATTTTCAAAAAATATTCATTCGTTTTTTTTTTATAACCGATTCAAATTCCAAATCTTAAATGGTCCACCCTGTAGTTGTGAACTGCGGTGAAGAATTTAAGTGTGTTTTATTTTCGAGCACAATCCAGTGAAACGATTTATGCCTACGTTTTATAATAATTAATAATAATAATTTAAAAATAATTTTCATAACAATATTTTATATCACAAAACAACAATACATCACAAAGAGTGTGTTTGAGTCAAAAACAACAACAACTGTTGTTAGGGGAATGCGGTCGCCAAAGATTGATTGAATTTAATCCTTTGACTGACATAGTGTTTCCAAACTAACCTCATAGTTTTTTCTTTACTTTAACTTTGAGAGATGATACGACATTTATTTGGGTTTCGATTAAATTTTTTCAACTTCAACTTGATTCCTATTCCAATGCCTGTTGACTTGTAGAACTGCATTCAATGGTTCTAGCATATAACTTAATAATCTGAATTAGAAGGCAGCCGCCTTAGCTCAGCTGGCTAGTGCGTTGGGCCATTAGTCAAATGCAACGCTCAACCCAGGTTCAAGACTTCGTTCCGCTAACACCGAAAATAAAACAAATCTACAGTGATCCATCTGTAACCAACACAAGTCATGTTTTTCTCATCTCATCCCGGTTTTAGTTAGAGAAGTCCTTGATTTTTTATAATTTTTTTTTTTGATTATTTAACTTTTTCTCAACAAGTCCTTTGTTATCCTACACTGATTGTTTTTTTTTTAAACTTATTCATAAAAACCTAACAAACGAATTCATATCAGATTTTAAGGATACCTATTGTTAGTCAAATCTACACTGACTCATCTGTAACCAATACCAGTCATGTTTCTCATCTGATCCCGGTTTTAGCGGGAGAAGTCCTTGATTACTGATTAAGTTTTTTTATAACTATTTAGCTTTTTCTGAAAAAGTCTTTAAGTCTTCTTTTCTAAAAAAGTCTTTAAAAAGTCTTAAATAAGGCAATAAGTTTAATTAAAACTCATTCATCAAAATCAAGCAAACGAATTCATAAGAGATTTTTAAGGACTTTCTTCCCTTAGTTTAGTCTTAGTCTTAGTCTTAGTTTTTCGAGCAACAATTCCCTTTTTTTTTGATATTTTTAACAATTGAAACGGAAAACGATATGCCTTGGCTCTGCTTTAATGAAAACACTGACCTTCAAGAATTAAAAAGCACTTGAAGGAAAATATTCAAATCACGAAAAAAGTTTCAGACAGAAGGCAGCTGACAGGGAGAACGAATCGAAAAAGGAGCCAGGAAATTGTAGGAACGATTTTCTTTACCAAATTTTAATGCTGCCTTAATGGCAATGGGATTTATGTAAAAAATCGGTAAATACTATGGGTTTATCTCACTTTACTAGTCGCTTTACAGGCACAGGTTTACAGATCGCGTTCTAACTTTGCATCTCAAACCATTGCTGCCATTCAGTGTTTTAAATTTAACATTTTACAATCAAGGACATTGCTACCAATCAGTGTTTTCTGTAAAAAGCTACTTCGAGTTAACAATTTCTCACCTTTATTTGACAGCAAAAACACAAATCCTTCATGTCAATGGTTATTGTTGCATATCGTCGCTTAAGAAAACGATTGTCGTAGGTGCTACTAAACTCAATGGAACATACGGCATTCGTTTTCTGCGGCGACGATATGAAAAATATTAATGTACATCCTTTTTGTAATTTTGCTGCCCATATTAAAACCAACAATGGTCACCTTAATGCATGGCCAACCATAGCCGTCATTAAAACTTTCTTTACGCTTTGGCTAATATACAACTTTGCTTAAGTGCCAAACATAAATAACATGCTAACAAGGTCAAATTAGAGGTTAGATTGGTTATGTTCATAGATGTGTTTTTCGCTATTTCACACAAATATTGCCGACATAAAAGATTGGTTATGCTTTTATGCTCAATTTCTCTGGCATGCATGCGAGTATGGACAAAAAGAAGAAGAAGAACAATAATGGAAGCGGCTGAAATTGCCTTTATGCTGTCAGATCTGTCTGTGTGTCGGTCTGTGCTTGTGTGTGTGTGTGTCTCCGGCATGAGCTGCCATATCATATGCAAATTAGTGCTCAACATGCATTCATACTTTCGGCCACCGGACCGAGCGTCCGTTCATTCAGGCAGCTGTCTATCATGTCAAAGCTAAGCTTGTGGCTTATAAGGTTGGCCAGCATACACACACACACACACACTGTCGCATGTACAACTAAACGCATACATTTACGAAAAATTACATGCTCACATTTATTGCAGGAAATTGCAATGAGTGAACGAGACAGCTGCATTCTTCGACAACAACGCTCTGTCTGTCTGTGTGTGTGTGTGGGGGGACTAAACAATTTCGTTACATTTACATGGCAATTTAAAGTTTATACCGTATATTAACTAAAATTGCTGCAAAATGGAAATTTATATTTTATACAGTTAGAGCTGGACTCATGGCCAGTCGGCGTGTTGGTCGGATTGAGTTGCAAAATGCATTCATGCGGCACATATAAATATGTTCGTGGTCCGCTGACCAAGTTGTTGTGTTGTTGGTGTTTTGTAAAGTTTAATATTAACAAAATTGCAAAAATGTTGAGCCACACCGACGAGCAACGGAAACGGCATATTGTACATGTGTGGGGGAGTGTCTGTGTGTGGATGTGGGTTGCAGTAACTCAGTGACTAATGTTTGCAGTTTAACATGGCTCAGTTTTAATATGCAATGTGCGCACACTCATGCATATTTAAGTGTACATATCAATAACGCCACTGACATAGAAATGTTCTCGTAGAACTATTTGCAATCATTATTATTTTTTGGTAATCAATATGCAACTTTCGATCCAAAAGCAAACATTCAAAATTGCATTTATTGCAGCATGTATGCAAAATTCAGCCAGCATTTGTTATTAGTAGATAATGAAAATGAACATTTTCCATATTTTGTTGAAAGCAGTTCAATTCAGTTGCATGGAATCCAATTCAGCAGAACTGAAAACAAATAAATGTAACTTAATATGTTTTCAATGGTTTTCAATTCAAATTTCATAAATTTGACAAGTTTTGTACAATTCAGCGCAGTCTAAAGTACTTTAATTGGGCATATTTGGCTTTTTTGATGTATTTTAATCAAAAACAGCTTAAATTGATGACGTATTCAGCAATTCAGCGCAACTTAAAGTGCTTTAACTCGAAGATTTTTGCTTTCATTTTCTCATTTTTTAAAAATAGCTTATTTTTTCACTGTTATTAGTAATTCAGCGCAACTTAAAGTACTTTAATTTGAAGAATTTGACTTTGCTTTACTCATTTGTAGAGAAAATATCTTACTTTCTACTGTTATAAGTAATTCAGCACAACTTAAAATACTTTATTTCGAAGAATTCGCCTTTTATTTTCTTATTTGTAGAAAAAATAGCTTATTTTCCACTGTTATTAGCAATTCAGCGCAAGATAAAGTACCTTAAATCCAGAAACTATGCTTCGGTTTTTTATTTTTAAGAAAATCAAAACCCATATTTATATTGTTTTGTGCAATTCAGCGCAATTCAGAGTACTTCTGTCCAAACATTTTGCTTTCGTTAAGTTTTTCATAAAAACTAGGTCACATGTCCCACATTTCTAGCAATTCAGCGCAACTTAAAGCACTTTAATTCGAAGAATTTGACATTTATTTTCTCAGTTTTAGAAAAATAACTTATTTTTCTACTGCTATTAGTAATTCAGCGCAAGTTAAAGTATGTATTGTATTTATGCATTATGTATTGCTATATATTTTCATCAAAAACAGCTCACATTTACATCATATTTAGCAATTCAGCGCAATCTAAAGTACTTCATTTTGAAGAATTTGACTTTTATGTTCTCACTTTTAGGCAACTGGCTTAATTTCCACTATAATTAGTTATTCAGCGCAAGTTAAAGTACTTTAAATCCAAACATTATGGTTCGGTTTTATAATTTAAAGATGTTTTGTGCAATTCAATGCAATTTAAAGTACCTCTATCGAAACATTTTGCTTTTTTTAAGTAATTTCATAAAAATAGGTCACATTTACCACATTTTTAGCAATTCAGCGCAACTTAAACTGCTTTAACTTAAAAAAACTTTGTTTTTATTTTAAAGTTTTAATAAAATAGTGCAATTCAGCGCACCTTAAAGCACTTTATATTGACATTTTCCGCTTTTGCTTTGTGGTTTTACGAAAATTATTGACTGCTAATAATCGATTCAGCTAATTTTTAAACATATTCAACACAACAAAGTGTAGTGAACAAAGTTTAAATTAATTCAAATATTATTTTGTGTCATTCAGCTCACTTGTAAACTAATTCAGAACAATTCTTTGCTATTCAGCTCACTTGTAAACGAATTCAGAACAATGATATGCGATTCAGCTCCATGTATTGCGTTTTTTTTTTAAATAATTTGTGTTACTAAAGGGAGCTAAGGTCCTATTAAATCCGTTCAATTATTGGAAATAAAACTTTAATTTTCTTAGTCAGCGGAACTTGTGTCTTTTCAGTAATTCAAAGTCACTAAAAATAAATTTAGCTAATTTCGAAAAATATTCAAGGCCTTTAAATACCATTCAGCTCATTTTTAAGTCTTTAAAAAATCAATGTAAGAGTCACTTAAATTTAAGTAAGCGTAGTTTAAAACATATTCAGCGCTATTAAGTGTTATTCAGCTCAGCTTTTTAACGATTAAAATCCATTTAGATGTAATTTATCTCATTTCTTGACCAATTCAGAACAGTTAGATGCTTTTCAGCTCGATTTATTGCGCCTTTTCGTAAGTATTGGAACTACTAAAGTGAACTGAGTAAACAAAATAAATAAAAATCAGTAATATAAAATAAAATGATAGACTTATACAGCGGCACTTGTGCTTCAATCAATTTAGCTCACTTCGAAACAAATTCAGCGCAATCAAATGATATTCAGCTCATTTTTAATCAATTTATTTATTTTAAAAATAAAATCGAAAGTCTTATTCAGCGGCGCTTGTGCTTATTTAGCAATTTTAATAAATGATTAATCAATTTAGCTCACTTTGTAACAAATTCAGCGCAATTAAATACTATTCAGCTCATTTTCAATCAATTAAAACTTAATTCAGTAGCCTCTAATAATCAATTCAGCACATTTTTAACATATTCAGCGCAACAAAGTGTTATTCAGCTCGATTGAAATTAATTAAAATGGAATTTAACACAAAACTTTAGCTCACTTGAATTTCTTTTGTACGAAATCTTCAGACTCAAACATCACACAACCAAATTTATTCAAATAATGCAACCAAGTTGCGTTCACCTTAACCTTAAATATATTCAAATGTCTCAGTTTCCACATTTCATTGCACTCACCTTATCATTTTTCACCTCCTCCAGTTCGAGCACTTCGGCCGACACCTTCTGCGCATGTCGATCCACGCCGGGACTCAGCAAAACTTCCCATGTTAGCGTCGGTTTCGGATTGCCGCCCTCACTGATGCACGCCAGATTCAGTTCGGAATTTTCCTTAACCGGCACAAAAATGTTGCCTGCATCCAGGCGCCGCGAATCGATCAGCAAATACGGCGGCTTGGGACGATCTGTAAGTAATTGAAAGAACAAGTTTTACATAATTACTGCATAAATTGTTGTAAATTTATATTTGAATTACAATTTGCCATTAGTGAAACTAGGTGAAGCAAATTGTTCAGTGACAACTTTTTAAATGAATTTTATTGCCAACACGTGCTACTGCTGGCAAGAAAAGGCAAGAAAATTTTCTTGTTCTTGTTGCTGTTTTTGTTTTTGTTCGTGTTGTGTCGTAAGTATGTCAAGTAAAATCTCATTTTTGACTTTTGGCTGTTTCTGGCTAGTTGTTGATTGCTACTGTTGTTGTTATTGTTGCTGTTGTTGGTAGCTTGTTTCACAATTTTTGGTCATTTAAAAAGTTTCAGTACTTGTGCGATGATTTTTTTTTTGTTACAATTTTGTATGCTATTTTGTTGCAGTTGTTGTTGTTGCTGTTGTTGATGAAACTTTTTAGGCTGTCGTTACAGCATCCGAGCAATAAAGGAGACTTAAGCGCTGAGAAAAATCAACAATGCCAGGAGCGCAGCTCTGGTCGTTTGAGGTGGGCACTGAAAGTGACGAGTGGAGAGCGCAACAGTAGGTAGTTGAATGTTGCAACTCAAGCCTAAAAGTATGCTTTAAAAATTCAAACATTAAAATTAGGAAGAAAACGTCAAAGTGATTTGGTGTTGATTGCATACTTTTAGGATAAATTAGAATAAAATTAAAAACAGAAATTTGCATATGCATTGAAAATGGATACAATTTGACGTTGATTGTATACTTTTAGGATACATTTTAACATATTATGGAAAATTTTCTATTGAAGAAAGAAACATGTGTCTGTGTCTACTATTACAAAAGTTAAAAGTTTTAATATAAGAAAACATTCTATAATGTATCTTTAAATTGACAGTTGAGCCTAAAAGTGTGCTTTGAAAATACGAAGATATATAGTAGAATATCCCCGTTAGCAACGAAAGCGGCAGCGATTTGATGTTATTGTATACTTTTAGGTTAAATCGTGGTAGATTATTTTTTATTTAAAATATAATTATAAATAATTATATTACAACTAGAAAGCAACAAGCGGTAAAGGCCTTTAAATAGTGAATTATTTTTGAAAAATTTGAAAGCACATTGTGACACACTTTGAAAAATATTTTACTGTAAAAACATTTTTTATTTTTATTTTGAATTTCTTAAAATTGTTTAATTTTTAATGTAAATAAATTTTTTTTATTTTATTTAATTTTTGATTTTATTTAATTATTTCGGTCTATGAATATAAGATTCTTACAGACTATAACAAAATAAAGATACAAATTCATTAAAAAATTCAAATACTCTCGCTTTAAAAAATTTTCTTGTAGAGACGAAAACGGGGATCTGGTAATGGATGCGCAAGGTGTACTGAGGCTGTGGAAGGAGCACTTCACCGAGCTGCTCGCAGGCGACGAAGTGAACAATACCGCAAGTGGTGAAGATGTCCAGATGGCACGAATCGACGACGACGGTGTGGATGTGCCACCGGCCAGCCATGACGAGGTCCGGGTCGCTATCCAGCGACTCAAGAACAACAAAGCTGCAGGGCCGGATGGGCTACCAGCTGAATTGTTCAAGGCCGGCGGCGTTGAGCTGATTGGGTGCATGCATCAGCTCATCTGTAAAATATGGTTGGAGGAACGAATGCCCAACGATTGGAACCTCAGTGCCCTTTGCCCTAGGCTGAAGAAAGGTGACCCAACAATATGCGCCAACTACAGGGGTATAAGCCTACTTCCCATTGCATACAAGGTCCTGACGAGCGTACTATGTGAAAGATTAAAGCCACTCGCCAAGGCGCTGATTGGACCTTATCAGTGCGGCTTTAGACCTGGTAAGTCCACCATCGACCAGATATTCACTCTACGCCAAATCCTGGAGAAGACCCATGAGAATCAAATCGATACACACCATCTCTTCATCGATTACAAGGCAGCATTCGATAGCCCGATAAGGGATCGCCTATATGCCGCATTGTCTGAACTTGGTATCCCTGCAAAGCTCGTGAGACTTTGCAGAGCGACGTTGAGCAATACGCGCAGCTCCGTCAAGGTTGGAAGTGACCTCTACGACCTCTTTGATACCGTTCGAGGTTTCAGACAGGGCGATCCTTTGTCCTGCGACCTCATCAATTTCACCATGGAGAGTGTTCTGCGCAGGGCCGGTGCACATCGTAATGGCACAATTTTCAACAAAAGTGTCCAGCTCCTTGCCTACGCTGATGACATTGATGTCATCGGACGTTACAAGCGAGATGTCACTGCTGCCTTTGCGGCTATCGAAAGAGAATCTACCAAAATGGGTCTGGTGGTAAATGAGGGCAAGACGAAGTATATGCAGTCTACACGCAGGGACTCGTAGCGGCGGACACGTCGAGGCGGACAGGTATACCTTTGAAGTTGTCAAGGAATTCGTCTACCTTGGCACCGCCATCAACAGCAGCAATGATGTCAGCCTGGAGATAAAGCGAAGGATAACTCTTGCCAACAGGTGCTACTACGGTCTCGGTAGGCAATTGAGAAGCAGAGACTTCTCTCGACCGACAAAACTTGCACTCTATAGGACGCTTATCTTGCCCGTGCTCCTCTATGGCGCTGAAGGAAGGACAATGACACGAAACGACATAGCCGCCCTTGGAATGTTCGAGAGGAATGTACTTCGAAAAATCGCCGACCCTGCACGTGTTGGTGACGACTATCGTATACGAACCAATAACGAGCTGTATGAGCTTTTTAAAGACATGGACGTAGCGCGGCTAATTAACATCCAGCGGCAACACTTGTTCAGTCATGTCTGCCGTATGGACGACGAAGCTCCGGCGAAAAAGGTGTTCGATGCGATGGTTGGAGGTCGACGGCGAAGAGGGAGGCCGTGTCTCTGGTGGAAGGACCAAGTTGAAGAGAACCTGTCATCTCTTGGTGTGACCAACTGGAGAAGGCGCGCGCAAAGCAGAGGCACCTGGAGAGAAGTTTTGCGGCAGGCCGTAACCCGATAACGAGTTGTTATGGCCAGTAAGTAAGTTAGTACCATAAGTCTTAACGGAGTCATTTTTATTTCTTGAAAATTATTTAGATTATTTGTTTATATATTTTTATTTATTTATTTATTAATTATTTATTTATTAGTTCGATTTCTTTGGATCGAAAAAAATATTTTAAATTTGTTTAGATCAACCATAACAAATATTTACATACGATTTTCCTCATGTTTTCGTAAAAGATTCCTTAGAGAAGTAATTTGAAGTTCCTGGGCTTTAAAGTGTTTGAAATGTGTGCAGCGGTAAGTAAAACTAACATAAAATTAAAAAAACTTAACATTTTCATGATCAGCCTGAAAGTATGTTACCAATATGGACGAAATAATAGCCAGGAATAATAGGTTTTGAAAAATATTGCCTACTTTTAGGATGAATATTCATTTCTTTGCATGAAATAGTGAATTAGATGTTCTAATACTTTAAAAACAAAAATTTATATAAATTTTTTTCAAAAACACCAACAACTTTTGCCTTTCCAAAACAACAAATTGTGCAACGCCTCTTTCTGGTAGTGCGACTCTCTGGTCAACACTGTGAACACTCAATTTTTGCAGCTTTTCGCTCCAACTGCTCTGTTGGCCAAAAGTTTTAGCCTGGTTTTGTATTTTAGCAAGAAAACTTTTGCTAACATTCTAACAGTACACACACAATCACACCCACACACACATAAATGTGTCGAGATTAAGTGGAAACTCTGCGTGTGACTGCGCCAAAAGCAGCCAACATTTGCTGGCCGCACAACGCTGTCGCGCCAACTTTTAATTTCATGCCATTCAACAACAGCAACGCCATTTCAATAAGCTTGCGCATTATCGTCGTTTTAGAGCGAAAATGTATATTAAAATTTTGCCAGCTTAGCGCAAAAATAAAGCAAAAAAAATTGCATGCAAAAAACTGAAACACGGCTACTTAGCAACGCGTATTAGAAGACAAACTCGCAACAAGCGGCCGGAGGTAGAATACTAAAAAAAGTAGTTAACACTCACCTAATACTACCAATTTAACGGGACGCGCATTCTCCGTATAGCGTCGCATATTCTCCGCCTCGCACTGCCACTTGCCGTCGTCCTCGAGCATAACGTTGGTAATGGTGAGCGCACCGTTTGGCTCCTTTATGAAACGATAATCGGTGGCACGTGAGGTGCGATCCATGGCGTGCACGACCTGCGGATTAGAGAAGAGCATTTCGAACAATGAGCACAAGTGACTTAGTATGCAATGCAAGTAAGAGTGTCAGAACAGTTGTGGAACAGAGAGGAAGACAGCATCAGGGCGAGAGAGCGAGAGGGAAAGACAAAGCGCGCAAAAGTTTAATACAGTTATTATGTTGATTATTATGCGAGATTCTAATACACTGCTGAATGCTGCTATTGTTGTTGTTTTTGTTGCTAAAAGTTGCCATTTTGACAAAGTCTTTTAGTTTATAGCGCAATTGCGCACTTTGCATATTTTAATAAATGCTTTCACAAGTTTAAGCAACTAAAAGTATGCTTCATTATTTTCCACTAATACCAAACGCTTAACGATGTAGCAATAAAAATATGAACTTAAGCGGCATTTAAGACCAGCAATGTTTGTTTTAGTAAAATATTTTAAGGAGACATATTTGCGTTAAAAAAATGTCTCATAGGAATTAACGAGCATTAAGTTGCTGTTAATATTTAAAGGAATTTTTGTAATATGAAAACTAAAAAAACTTAAATTTTCTCTTCACATATAACAACAAAAACAAAAATATTCCAAACTCATTTATAAAGTCCTCAATGTGGACATACTTATGTATTATACACAGTGCAACAATTATGTATTAAGACTGCTTCTAGAAAACCGAGTTAAAACACGATATCTGCAAATTTTTCGGTATATTTATATGAAATATTCTCCTCCTGATTCCATACACTTGTTACATCGATTTAATAGTGATTCAAACGCGTGTTCCAGCTCATTTTTCGAAATTTCCTCCAGTGCTCTCGTCGAAGCCCGTTGTATGGTCTGAATGTCATCAAAAAAGCATCCTTTCAACTTCAGTTTCAGTTTCGGGAACAAAGAGAAGTCGCACGGTACCAAATCAGGTGAATACGGCGGATGATTCAACACACAGACCTGATTCCGAGCCAAAAATTGACGAACAATGAGTGCTAATTGACTCGGTGCATTATCGTGCAACAGAGACCAACTTTTTTGATCGCGGTATTCTGGTCGAATACGACGGATTCTAGCCATCAAACGCTTCAAAACTTCGAGGTAATATGCGTCAGTAACTGTTTGGCCAGTTGGAACAAATTCTTTGTGGATAATTTCTTTGCTATCGAAGAATGTGATGAGCATTGTTTTGATTTTTGATGGAACTTTTCGTATTTTTTTGGCTTGTGGTGAGTTTTTCGATTTCCATTCCGCACTTTGAAGCTTTGTTTCTGGATCGTATTGGAAACACCATGTTTCATTACCCGTAACAATTGTTTTCAGGAAGTTTGGATCATTTTCTGCGGCTGCAACAATGTCTCTAGAATGACTGACTCTCATTAATTTTTGCTAAAATTTCAACATCCAACAAAAACGTGTTTAGCAAAATTAATTTTAATAAATATTGTAACGATGAGGCACTCTGTGCTGTGCTATGCAGGAATACTTTTCCAAGCATACTTTTAGGCATGCATTTTGGAGTATGGTCGGCATGCTATAATTCCGTTATGGCAAGGATGGTTCGCGAATGGTTATGGAAGGTGTAAGAACCATCGCACAGTAATTCGTTCCATAGACAAAATTCAAAAAAATTATAGTCTCAGAATTAATGATTTTAACGTCTTTAAAGAGGTAAAACTCGAACAAACATGTAAACACATCTTTTCTGTTTTTTAATCTATCGAGGGAAAAAATTGTAAAAATACATGGTTACTAAGAAGTTGCTGGAACTTTCAATATAGTCAAACGAAAAGGCACTCTGTGCTGTGCATGAACGCTTTTGCAAGCATACTTTTAGGCATGCACTTTGAAGTACAGCAAAACTGGTATAATTCGCTTGGTATAGTCCGATATGGCAAGGATGGTTCTCGAAGAAATGGGCTGTGCGAGAATGGGCGAGCGCTTTCCAATTGGAAGTTGCAAGAAACTTCGGCGCGATAAGAAAACTGGTATAAAAGCAGCAGTGGCAGCGCAAGGGGTCGAGTCTGTGTTGAGCAAGCAAAGTGGTAACAAGTGTATATACAAGGAAGTGTCAATCTGTAAATAAAGTGATTGTTGATTTCTGACTGGGTTTTTGCGCTGAGTATTTGAAGTTGTTTTATTTTTAAACACAATCAAACGAACCTTGGAAAACAAACGTGGGATTTTCGTAACAATAGACTAAAAAATGATGTGGCCATTTTTGTTTTTAATGTTTTCGCGAAAATTGCAAAGCTGAGGCTTTTACATCACTTTTAATTCAAAATATTTTTCCAAATTAAAAATCTGAAAATTGGCAAAATTTAGAGGAAAATATCTAAAATGTATGTGAAAGTATGTTCCTGGATTTTTTTTTTATTTTAAGAAGCATTCTTTCGTTTTCGGATAATGTAATTATATCCTTCGATATCCTCCGATCACAGAAAAAAATTTAATTTTAAAATTGGTCTAAACACCTATTTTTCGACAAAATTTAATTTTTTTTTCATGCCTAAAAGTATGCAATCAGCATGAAAAATTGAGAAAACTGCGAAAAAGCAAAACATACGTCTATTAAAATCGTTTTTATTGCAAAACTCAAGGGTCCTGAGACAATTTTTGTTAATCTTTGCAATAATCAATGTTGATGTTACCGATTAAATGTAAAATCTGAAAAATCTAGCCAACACACTTGGTGCTATAGCTCTCCAAAAATGACAAAATTTAAGACTCTGGCATTGCCAAACTACAAAAACAAAATATAAATTTCAGTTCAGCAGACCATTATTAACTAGTATGCCAAATTTTATGAGGAGCGAAGCACTCCTTCTAATTTTGTCCCGCGCTTGTATGGAGTCGAATCACTGTGCATCGGCGCGACAAACCAAACAAGTATAAAAGTCAGCAGTGTGCAGCGCAGAGGGACGATTTTGTGTTGAGTAAGCACAGGGGAAACATGCAATAGTAGTAGTGTAAAGTAGTAACAAGTGTAAATTTGAAAATAAAGCGATTGTTGGTTTTTGGCTGCGTTTGCGCTGAGTAACTGAAGTGATTTTAGTTTCAAGCACAATCCAAAACGAACTCAGAGAAGTCATTTTCGTAACAATATTAAATGTCAACCAAATATTATGAAATTTTGACAGTTAGTAGAGAAAGGTTGAAGCTTCAAAACGCACGTGATCGTACATACACTTGGTTGCTGAGATATGGTTCGAGTCTTAATACATAATTGTAGTACTGTATATGTGTTGTATTTGTTGTGTTATTTGTATTTGGTTTATAATTTAGTTTTCCATGTTTTTAAATTTTGTTTTTTTTTAAGGTTAAGTAGTTATTCAGTGTTTCTGTGAAGTTTTTATAAATTAGTTTTTAAGTTAATTAATTTCAATATACAAAAAAAATATTTTACTTTTATAAAACATGTAATTTTTTGTTTTAATTTAGTATGCAAATAAATTTTGTTTTAGTTTGTATAGACTTTGTTTGGATTTTTAATTTAGTTTTCTATGTTTTTTAATTAAGTTTTTTAGTTTTTAGAAATTTGTTTAAAAAATGGTGAATTGAAATTTTCAAGAAAATTGTAAAATTTTTGATTTTTAATTTTTGTTTATTTATTTTTATTTTTTTATTTTAATTATTTAATTTTGTCTGTTATGTTTTTATTCTTCATTGTTTTTGTTAACTTTACATGAATTTAAATAAATTATAAATTTAATGTAATTTAATTTTTTTTTATTTTTATAAAATCACATTTTATAAAAAACAATTTTTTGTTAATTCGATTTTTTTTCAGTACAAAATATAAAAATTTTTTATTTGCTGTCACTTTTAGTATGATCGATCGAAATTAATGGCTAAAAATTATGAACTCATTTGAATTTCCAGACTTGGCGGCGCCTATCTGCACACATAATTGAATTTGTAAAAATTAATTTTCGTTTTCAATTTCATTACGCAAATTTTTTTCCCCAATTTGCAGTTAGCGTTCTCAAACCCATAGCTGCGCTAGCCGCAGGCAAACTGTAAAAAAAAAATAGCAACAATTCGAAACCTGCCGAAATTCATTGTGCAGGCAGCTGCGGCATCGGTGAGCGTATTTTTCCTATTGGCTGCGCACAAAACTCCGGCTTGCTGCGAACGTCGACTGGCAGCCAAACTGGTTGCAGGGCAGCAAATTGCGAAAACTGCTTTTCGGCCAAAAATGGCGGCTAACCATTTTCGGTCCACCTATTGCCGCGGGGGGCGTAATGATATTGGCGGCGCGACTGCGGCTGCTTAAATGCAAATGCCCATCAATGCGTTCATTTGGAAATTTATGAGCTTCGCAGTTGGCCGACAACACGCGAGCACAGCTAAGCGTGGCCAACATGTGGCAAGAGCCGATTTTTGGCGGCCGCATCCAACCTCCAACCCACAGACACTTTGTCCCAACTCTATGCAGTTGTGTGTGTTGGTGTGCGTGTGTGTGTGTGTGTGAGTGGTTGGAAGCGCAAGCGGATTTATGTGTTATTAAATTTGTTGACATTTCGCGGTGGATATTTTGCAGGCAATGCCTGGCACAGCGCAGCGCAGCGCGTTGGTGAGTGGGGACTAGGCATCGCAATCCCGGGATCCCGGGATCCCGGGATCCCGGGATCCCGGACTTTTTCCAGTCCCGAAAATCCCGGGATTCAAATCTTTTAATCCCGGGATTTTCGGGATTGCAAAAGATGCTTCAAAGTTCAAATGAAATACATTTAAAAGCACAAAAAAATCCCAATTCCTTATCTGAAGGAGGAGGGAGGGGATAGAGGGCGTCTTTTGCAAAAGGCTTATAATTATTTACTAAGCATTCAACCAGCAAGTGTTGAATCTGAAAGATGTTTTCTCTCAGTAGGGTTTATTTGCAATAAATTTCGCTCTAGATTAGAGGGCAAAACATTTAATGCCTTAGTATTTTTAAGATCTCAGTTTTTAGTTAATCACAACGCTTAACTTTTTTATCGAAATAATCGAAGTAAAACTAAAAGTACTAACAAATTAACTATTTTATTTTTTTTATCAAATATGCGTACATATGTACTTTATGATACATTTGATGCAAAGCAATAAGTTATGTTTAAGTGTCATTTTTGGATACAACAAAATGTTATCAAACTGAAGTTAAATGTCAAATGAAAAACTTTTAAGTTAAACAAAATGTTATCAAGGATGACTATGTTTATTTATTTGATTTAAATTTAAACTGACAATTTTGAATGTAATTGACAACTGATTGTAAATGACAACTGGATTTTGGTGATGTGCCGCGCACAACCAATCACTTCGACGACTCAACACCGACTGCCTCCCTTTCCGCCTTACAATGTGATTAAATTCAAGATAAAAAATCTTAAAACTACCCCAAATGTGATTAAACTGTGTCCATTTTTATGGTAAATATATTATAAACAAGTATTTATGCAATTTGGTAAAATTGTTTTATTTAAAAAATTTGTTATTTGAATCCCGGGATTAAATCCCGGGATCCCGGGATTTGACTTTTCAATCCCGAAAATCCCGGGATCGCAAAATGGCAAAAAATTGCGATCCCTAGTGGGGACGCAGCGCTCGCGCCGGTCGGTCCAATGTGAAAGCGTTAAATGAGCGTTGTAAATCGCTGTTTATGGCATGAGCACTGGCGCAGTGGCAGTCGCAGCTTTTGAGGCTATTTGCAGTCAGTGATGTGTAGGATAATACGGCTGATTGATTGTGGTTGCAACGCGCGGCCGCGGCAGGTGGAGCGACGCACAATAAAAGCCAATGTGCGCTCGCAGTCCGCAGGCATTTGGCATAAATTTAAAATTGCGTCAGCATTTTGCGTTAGCAGTTGCCGTCGGCTTGCTGTACGCGTATTTTTTTTTTGTTTTTTTTTGGTACTCGGCAACAATTGTGAGCGCGGCTTAGCGTTGCCACAGTGCTGGGCAATTTTATTTCCGAAATGTTAAATGGCGCACAAACCAATGCGGTTTTGAGGTTTTATTGCAGAAAGAAAATTTCAACATTTAAAATCGGTTAAAGAGAATGTAAAAGAAAAATTAAATATAAAACACTTTTTGTGAGTTGTGAATAGCGAAAAACGTTGTAATTGGGCAAATGTGTAGTATATTTTTAGGCGAAATTGGTGCGCTGAGCTTTTGATTGCCAAAGGATAATGGTTGATTGTGTTGTTGTGTAAAGTTTATGATGGCATAAGGTTTATGTGAACAAAATAATACAAATTGTGAAAATTTGCATTCTAAAATAAAAACTATATGTTTTTCCAGCTGCATTTGTGGTATTGACAATACATATGTGGTAACCATACTAGCAGCTGTGATAAGAGGCATCATATGGTCTCTTTAGTGGAGGTTAGAAGAACCAGACTGCAAAGCACTTAGCCCACATCTATGTTGTTGATCTAGCGAGATGCCCAACCATTCTGCAGTAACTTGATCACACAATAGATGGCGCTACGAGCGGTAGTTCGAAATGACGGAGGCGACGTTCCTAAGTGGCGTTAGATGGCAGCCTCATCACTTAGGACAACCTGCGGCGGGCCAATCACCCACCCTGGCAGAACAACAGAACCGATTAACGTAACAAAAACTAGGCCATGTCTTGTTGTGCCGTAACTTTTCCGACCACTTATGGCACTTATTGCTAGATACCCTGATGAATCTGCGTCCACAGGATTTTTTCATCCAAGACCCCTAAGGCCATTCAGAGATTGAAATAGTGGTTCGTGATATGACGTGGGTGTAACACTGCGATTTTAATTAGGCCCCTTGACTCTTTGCCTTCATGCGCGGAGAGGCCCTCAAGACCATTTGGAGATTGAAACATAGTGGTCACTGGGAGAGGTTTGACACTGACGATGGTATTGACAGCAAATTCGATCATTTCGATGCCCCCAGACTCTCTGTGTAATGCTGCCTGAGCATCGTTAATGGTCAAATCCTGAGAATGAGGTTCTGCAAACACTGCTTCCGAATATCTACGAAAGTCTTCATAACAGATTCAAGGTTTATATCGAATCAAGGCATGCAATACTTGAATAAATGAGCATTGTTTCGGAAAGCAAGTGGAGAGACAGATCCATCAGTGTCTGTAGTGAAAGCCAAGCTGCGCTTGTAGCCTTTTCTCTGATTAATTCATGCCTGACGCTCACTAAAGTTAAAGTTAAGGATAAAGTTAAGGTTAAGGTTAAGGTGTAAGGAGGAAGGTGTAAGGTATAATGTATAATATGTAAGGTATAAGGCATAAGGTATAAGGTAAAAGGCATAAGGTTTAAGGTTTAAGGTGAATGGTTAAAGGTTAAAGGTTGAAGGTTAAGGTTAGGGTTAAGGTTACGGTTACGGTTAAGGTTAAGGTTAAGGTTAAGGTTAAGGTTAAGGTTAAGGTTAAGGTTAAGGTTAAGGTTATGGTTAAGGTTAAGGTTAAGGTTAAGGTTAAGGTTAAGGTTAAGGTTAAGGGTAAGGTTAAGGTTAAGGTTAAGGTTAAGGTTAAGGTTAAGGTTAAGGTTAAGGTTAAGGTTAAGGTTAAGGTTAAGGTTAAGGTTAAGGTTAAGGTTAAGGTTAAGGTTAAAGTTAAGGTTAAAGTTAAAGTTAAAGTTAAAGTTAAGGTTAAGGTTAAAGTTTAGTTTGAGTAAGGGTTAAGGTTTAGGTTAAGTTCGAACTAGCTGTATAACCAATGTAGAAAGCCTCACTTGGACCACAGATAGATCCATTGTGGTACCAGAAGCAAAAAACAGGGAATAGGTCATCCCGGAAGTCTAAGAAGAGAATGCTCAAGCAAGCGAGACTTGTGGATGAACCTCAGCAAATCTCTAATTTTGACTATTTTGAGAAAGTAAGAGACCTTGGAGAAGGGCAAGGCCAATGCATCTTACCAACGTCTGGAAAGAGTCGAATAGTGGCAGAGAATATGACTTAAGGTTATTACCACCTTCATAAACTAGGCTTGGTCATCGACAAAACGTGCAGATACTGCAATGAGGTCGACGAAACAATGGAACACGTTATCATAAACTGCCCCGCCCTGGCACACAGACGTGCAAAGTTTCTAGGGAAACATATTCTCGGTGATGAGGACCTGATGCAAATATCGCAGAAAGGTCTGATTCAATACCTGAGCACATAAAACACCAGATGATTCAAGGGGCACAATAAACCTACTAGGTTGCAGTGCGCAAGGGCATTGTCCCTACCCATTATCATTACATTACATTACATTACATGACATACATACAGGTTTTCCCCTCTACTGATATTTCATTTTCATTTGTTTCAGTTCATTTTGTACCAAACCAGTAGGTAGACTTTTCTTTATTTTTAGATTAGTCATATATTTATCTCTGAGTCCAACAAGTCGCTTCAGGAAATGAATGTCGTATGTTCCATTAACCTTAGTAGGACATACGACATTTGTTTTCTCATGCGGCGAGAAGTAAATTTAAAATCTTCTAAAATGTTTTTCAAGTGCAAGGACCCTTAAAACCTTTAGAAAACATGCTTCTTTGATTTTTGTCATTAAGTTTTTTCAGAAGAAAAAAGTTCTTGAAATTTGTTAAGAAATTCCACTTCCAGAAGCATAAAAACAATGGTTCTGTCACGTACTCATATTTGTTTAGTTGAAATACGATTTCCAGTTCTTGTTCCATACAAGAGAAGGTAACAATAAGTTGGTACAGTAAATAAAAATTTAATAGTAGATACAAATTTAATGTATTATTTGTTAAATTTTAAATACGAACTCAAGAAATTTCACTGTAATAAATATTTGAATAGGGATTTTAATAAAAACTTCATATAAAATGTTTAACTTCAAATATTTTCAGAATAGCAAATTGTTCACGGAAATAACATTTCAAATACATTGTGACATTTAATTTGACATGTAAAGAATTTAATTTTAATATACAATTTTTTATGCTGAAACAACTATGAAAACCAACTAAAAACTATATGAAATTTTCATTCATTCATTTCAACTTAAACTCACATTCACCGAAAAACTGATTGAGTTATAATTGTTGTGGCAATGCGTGAACACAGCAACATGAAAAACACTCACAAGAGCACCAACACACACACACACATAACTGGAGAAGCAAATTGAAAAAATAAACGCTGCAAATTGCATACTTTTTGGCGCTGCAACGAAGCGCAAATGCAATTACAGTGCGGCGCTCGTTAGGTTATTGCCAGCAACGAAACATAAATAAACCAAAAAACACAAAAAGTTACGAATACGAATTTTTGTAGAGCCAAAAGTTGGAACGAATTCTAGCTGCAGCAATGCGAAATCAACAAGCAACAACAAACTTGTGAATGTGACCAAAAATGTGGCGCTCACTGACTGACTCACTAACTGACTGACTGACCAACACCCACACTACACCATTGCCACCTTTGTCAATTGTGCAGGTGTAAATTTGTTGCTGTTGCTGCTTTTGCTTATACGAACACAAAAATATTGAATACGTACAACAACAACAACAAGAATTGCAGAAATAACAATTGCGGCAGCAATGCAAAAACCACCAACAATGGCAACAACACAAATTGTTGGTGGCAACGATTTTGGCATAGTTGAAGCGACGAGCTGTGGTCTGTCTGTGTTTTGTTGTTGCTTTTATAGCAACAATTATTGTTGGTGTTTTTACTATGGATTTTTTTACACTTTTGGTTGTTCTTTGTTGTTCTTTCTTGTCTGTGTTGTCGTTTTGTGATTTTAATTTTTTTCTTTATTGTTGTTGTTTTTTGAGTATGTGTGTGTTTGTTACCATAGTGTGAATTGAGCAGAAATAACAGAGACAGTGGCAACACCAAATGTCCAGAAGCGAACTAACAGAAAACTACAAAGAAAAACAATACGAAAATTTTCAGAAATACTGCACATTAGGGTGGAGTGAAAAAATTGATTTTAAAATTTTAAGAAGCTAGTATATTGGAAATGTGCCAAATGTCCATGGTACCAATCCTGCAAAATTATATTAGTTTCTAACAACTCCTTGATCGCCCATCACCTAATTGAAATAATTTTTTTTAATACTTTTTTCACTTTCGTCGAAAGAAGTGAAAGTCGTAATTTCAACTCAGTTAAGGATTCAAAATAAATCTCAGTAGCCTTTGCTTTAGGTTTGCGGGTTTTAAGTTATTTATTGTAGCAGTCCTGTTTGAGCGAATAAAATATTACAAATTACAATTCGTGTTTTAATCGTTGGAATGTGGCAAACCCCGCTAGTTTAATTCTGTTTATTATTGTTGAATGTTCACGATTTCCTTGTGAAGTGACCGATTCGAAATAAACTTGTGACGTTACATCTGATTTAATTAAAAAAAAACAAAAAAAAAGGTGAGTACCTGAACTTGTGCGCAAAAAGGTAGGGCAGTGAAGGGTTACTAGTTATTTCTTTATATTTTTAAAGAGATGACAGTTACAAGAGACAAAGTTTCGTGCGTGATATTTGGCGCTCCACGAAACCTGCCGACCAATACTCTGCCGACCTACACCGATCTCATGAAGAAATATATTCAACTTTGACAAGATCTGAAGACGGACAATGGTAAATACCCATAATTTTTTGACATATCTCAAAAACTGTGCTATGAAGTCGAAGAGATATGGCAAAGGGCCTCACTTCCAACAGTAACGCATGCACAAGCGATAGAAAAACTTAGATCGTTCCACGACAAATACAACACAATGCTAAAAGTCAACAAATGTAAAAGGAATCAACCAAACTACCAACGGAGATTATCGGACTTTCGTGACAAAGCTAACACTCTGTTTGATCTCAGCAAATGCAAGTGCTCCGATATGGTGGCCAATTGCAAATGTACGAAACACAACAAAATTCCGGCAAACGAACGGCAGTTCCTTCAAGACCAGAGAGGGCCAAGAAAGATGATAATCGGTGGTACAGATCAAGTGGTAACATCAAAATTGAAGAGAAAAGCTGAAAGAGAGGAAGCAAATCTCAAACGAATGAAGATTAAGAAGATCGATGACGATACGAGCAAAAGTCAACCCTATTCTGCCGAAAGTTCCGAATACGACACGGACTCGTCTGACAGTCCCACTGTCGATGAGTACATCCCAGATAGAGAATCACTCAAAACTAAGCCAAATCAGGATCGAGAGTGCCAAAAAATTACTATCTCTCTGCCTTCCCTCGCTATAGCTTGCGATCGGACCGGAGTTTCGGACAGATCAGCTGCTGTATTAGCAACAACAGTTCTGCATGATCTTGGTCTCGTATCACTCAACGACCGATCCAAAGTAATCGACCGAAGCAAAATCCGTCGAAAACGCAGTAAAATTCGAAAGGAACTGAGGCAGAATGAAGACGACCACACTCACAAGGGCATAGATGGACTATTTTTTGATGGCCGCAAGGATAAAACTTTAACACAAGTCCTCGCCGTCGACAACAAGTACCACAGAAAAACCATATAGGAAGAACACATAACCATCATCGCAGAGCCGGGTTCTTCGTACTTCAACCATACGTCTCCGTCATCAGGCTTCAGCAAAGACATAGCTGAGTACTTAGTCGCTAGTATCAAAGAGCAAAATGCGAAGACAGATAATATTAAAGTTGTCGGGTGTGACGGCACAAACGTAAACACGGGACAAAAATCGGGCGTTATCCGGCGACTTAATCTATTCCAGTCACTCGATGGCGGGACGACAGACCCACACGGATTCTCTGGATTCACCAGATGCTTGTCAAGTCACGTTACCTCAGCTCCAAACTCAAGGGAATCGTTGACCCCGTTATTCACCGTAACGCATACTTTGCTCACCCGGAGAATGTGCTCCTGGCCATGATGACGGACCATCGACCACATATACGTGAACTGGGCTTACGACGAGTGATGAAGGCCAGAGCTACAGCAGTCCCCAGTGGACAAATACGGAGGCTCAAGGTTCCTGCAAAACTTAACTTCGACGCGACATCCGTGCACGCATTGCTTCTCGTCAGCAAATGCCGGCGTTCGAGTCGAAACGTGATTTTTGTCACTTCACCCTGTAACCATGTGTTTATAACTTTGACATCATTAAATATTGTAATTAGAAGCGTATTTGATTTTTAATTGAATTTTAAGATGACTATCTTTAATGTCGCGTAATACTGTGAAATTAAAAGTTGTGATGGGAGATCAAAAAATTGTTTAATTTCTTTTTAATTTTTACACAGCTTTATATTGATGTATTGGCACATTTTGAGATATCTAGCTAATTGATATTCCAAAAAAATTTTTTTTTGGCCATTTTCACTCCAGCCTACTGCACATCGTTTGTTAGTGCTGAATTTTTTTTAAATTATTTTATGAACTGAAACTGAAAGAAAATTATTTTCAACATTTTTATTAATTTATGAATTCAATCTAAATATTCTCAATAAAAAATATTTCACATTTTGTTGTCAATACTAAAAAATTCCCTTTAACTGTGGCAACTTGCCGCAACTGGCTTGTTGACTACACACAAATTTGCTTTCCAGCAATTGGTCCCTTGTTGATTTTGACAACTTCAATAGCAGCAGTGACAGCAGCACAAGCAGCAGCAGCAATCGCAATTTCTTGCCATCGCTCCATACCGGCAACCACTCTGCCCCAGAGGTCCAATCAGTGCTGTGCACGTGGCAAGTAGTGGATTCTGTTGCAGCAGCAGAAGGAGCAGCAGCATTGACAGTGGCAGCAACAGCTATCATTGCAACACTTGTCACATGTCATTTAATCGTACTTCGGTTACATGCTGCTTGCAACTCGCTACAAGCAATTTATTCTCAGCAACCGAGATCGGTTGTGTCTTTTGGCATTTACTGTGTGAATTGTTGTTGTGCATTTCCGTTGGCTGCCGTTGTAGCAGTCGATGTAATGGAAACTTTTCAGATTCAAGTTTTTTCCCCCTGTTACTCTTTAGGCTTTTGCTTCGTTGCTATGTTTTGTTCATTGCATTTTGCTTGTGGTTGCACATGGACCAATTCAGTTTTTTGGTTTAACTTTTTCCTATACGATTTTTAATATTGATGATAGATTACTTAATCTTCAGATTTATATCTCAGGTGCCCTCTGAGTTGCCTATTAACCTCTCTTTAGCCTATATTTGTCCACTTAGAAGTTATACTTATATCAATCAAGCAATGTGTTGGACCCTCGTACTATTTCATGTCTTATTTTTAGATCCACACCGACTCTCAGTTCTCTTATTTTTCTCTAAGTCTTAGTTTAAGTTTAATTGATATATCCTATTCTAATCTACTGGTCTTTCTTGCCACTTAATTGAACCTCGTCGACCCCAAAGTTGCCTGAGAGCAACTTCACCTATTTGTAATCTTATAGCAAAAACAACGATTGATTGATGAGTTTAATTTAAGTAGGCACCAACAAATTAATATTTTTAAAAGGGAATCCAAAGCAAATTACAAAAATTTGTCTATTATCCCCAAACAAATTTTCAATAATTTGCAGCGATATCAGGAAAAGTTTGTGTTCTAATTAAAGTCTACGAATTGGGTGCGATTGATTAAAACCCTGTTTCTTTAATAAGGGTGAAATAAAATCAAAAAGTGATAATTTTGTATTTTTCCATTAATATCAAATAAGTTTTCTGTAATTAAAAAATATTGACACAAAATTTATTTAACCCGTTTTAAGCTAAAATTGTTCAAAAGTAAACTAGCTCCAAAGCTCTAAGTACGAAATAAACACTTAAACACATGTTCAGTTTTGGCTTAATTCTGGAGTTTAAGTTAATTTCTGAGTTTTGATGTATTCAGAGACCCACAGTAGAATTTTATGGCAAATATTTTCATGCTACATTTTGTCCTTAAAAAGTTCTCTTTAACAGGACATTTTTGCCATTTTAGAAAAAAAGGGTCAAATTCACCCATACAAATAGGAGCTACAGGGTTAAAATGCTCCACACAAATATTTTTCGTAGTATTTTACATCAAATTGCTGAACACATCATATACCTAAAATGTAAGATTACATGGTTTTCGTATGCCGATTCACCATAAGAATGCGCAAAAAGGGGAAAACTTTCACCCCTCCTAAAAAAAATTCAGACGTAAACTTTCAAAACGCCGATACACGTGTATTTTTTTTTTGGCCCCTCTCTACCAGAATCTGTTGTCAGTATCTTGTTATTAAAAAAAAATCTGATTTTGTTGTTTGCAGTGTAATTTGCAGCCATATTAGTGAAAGTTTGTGTTCTAATTGAAGTCTTCGATTGGGCGCTTTTGATTAAAACACTGTTTCTTTAATAATGGTTAAATAAAATCAAAAAGTGATAATTTTGTATTTTTTCATAAACATTAAGTAATTTTTCTGTAATTAAAAATATTGATACAAAATTTATATAACCCGGAATATCCTTGGAAATTTCCAATAGTGTTTTTGAAAAAAAAATATCTTTAGGACTAATATGTACACTATCACATCCTTCGTCTATCACAATTTCGTCTTTCTAACTTTATTAGTTTAGGATTCAAATTAAAGAGAAAAATCGACGTCCGACGCTATAGTTAGAGTTCGACCCGAACTCTACTGTTCAACTATGTAGTTGGAGTTCGATGGCGAACAGGGTGCTCGTGTCTCCGGTGAAAGGACCAAGTTGAGGAGACCCTATCATCTCGTGGTGTGACCAACTGGAGTATTGAACTTGACTTGAGTCTTGACTCGCGGCTCAACGCACTAGCCAGCTGAGCAACGGCGGCTGCTCATCGTCGATTTATCTTTATTTATTCCTACAATAATCCTCAAATATTCCTAATCCAATTGCGTTATCCATTCCTGCAATAGTTTTCGTCTTCTTCACTTCATATCACTTGGACCACTTCTACTTACTTTACATAGATCTCACCTTTAGGGCTTCAAGTCTATCACTAATTCAACTTTTAGTCCTTTGCTTCGTACCTTCTTTGGTTCGCCCGATACTCTCCTCATTTCAACTCACTTTCAAAAGAAACCTTAGCTCCAAAGCAAAACAAGCCAAACGAAAAATACAATGTGAGGAAAATGTTGGCGCACAACTTCCGTTCGACTTAAAACCCACACAAGCGTGCATTATTTTTGTTTGTTGTTACTGTGCTGATGTTCTGTCTGCCATCTGTTGCAGGCAGTCGTTAGTTGCTGGTTTAGTTAATACGTTTCTTTCTTGTTGCCATTTTGGCTGAGTTTATTGCAACTGCGCTCGACTACAGTCAGCGATATGTGAAAATTCGGCACAATATTCAATTTTAAAGGGGGGAGGCAATAACTCGGCAGAGGGAAGTGGGTGGAGCTGAAACCAATCATTTGTGTCTTCGTGCCATATGTGATGATAGATAAATGCGAATGATGAAATTTTCTTTCATGCTTTTTCGATTCATTTTCAACTGGCAATTTTACAATATTCGACATAACTGTTTTATCTTACAGTTATTTTGTTGTTGTGCTGCATCAGTAGTAATAATTTTTCGTCGTTATCGTTGTGTAGCAATAACAAAAGAGAAATTATAAGAAATTGAAGATTGCAACAGTAGCAGAGAAATATATTTCGATTTTTTGTTCGCAAAAATTATGAAGGAAAATGATGAAGTATAATTCTTGATAGTAATTTTCCTCGCCTGTTCGACTTTGTTGCTGTCGGGGAGGGTGATGTTGCGCGCTGTGTCAACAAAATTAGGTCTAATGCTGTCGGTGAGAATGGCATCCCAATTAAATTCATCAAACTCATCCCGCCCTATGTGTTAAGCCCCTTAACTCATCTAATTAACCATTGTTTCACCAGCTCGTGCTTTCCAGATATTTGGAAGCGGGCGACTATTATTCCTATAGCCAAAAAACCCAATGGCACTGCAGCATCCGACTATCGTCCGGTTAGTTTGCTATCGTCAATTTCAAAAGTGTGCGAGGCTCTCATGGCTGAGCAGATCTCTACACATATCAATGAGGGTGTCCTCTTGTCACCTTTTCAATCTGGTTTTAGGGCAGGGCACAGCTGTTCCACAGCCATAGTCAAGGTTTTAGATGACATCAGAGCGTCTTACGACATGGGACATTTAGTCAGTCCGTCTGATGTATAGCTACCTAGCTGGAAGATCTCAAAGGGTAAGGGTGGGTAAATGTCTGTCTGAATTCAATATATTAACTTGTGGTGTGCCACAAGGCTCAGTTCTTGGTCCGCTCTTATTCACTATGTACATAAATGACATTGCCAATAAATGTCAGCATGCTACTATGCATGCATACGCCGATGACCTCCAACTGTACTTATCAAGGCCAATCGGTCTCGTTGAAGACCTTTGTGCCAGGTTGAACGATGACCTGAACGCAATAGAAGCATGCACAATAAGTTGAGCTTAAATCCTCTAAAATCTTTTGTTTTGCCAATTTCTAAAAATGCCTACTCATTTGCTGAATTACCACAAATTCAGCTCAAAAATGTACCTTTAAAATTTGTAAGCAAGGTAAAAACTTAGCGTTTTATATAAACTCTACTCTTTCTTGTGAGGATCACATAAGTTCTGTGGTGAGCAAAGTTTATTGCACCCTACGTAATCTGAGAAGGACTGCATCATTCGTACCAGTGGAAACTAGACGGAAACTGGTACTTCATCTGATACTGCCCGTCATATCCTACTCGGAGGCAGTCTATTGCTCGTTTGACTCTAGGTCCAAGCAAACACTTCAAGTAGCTTTCAATAATGCAACTCGATATGTGTACGGTCTTAGAAAGCATGACCACATATCTGGCCATAGTCATCTGCTGCTTGGTTGTAGCTTACCAAATTTCTTAGCTGCCAGGTACTGCTTGTTTCTGCACAGGCTAATCCACACGAAAACGCCTTTATATTTGTTTAAAAAGCTGCAGTTCTGCAAGTCTAGCAGGAGCATGAACCTTGTTGCACCGACATTTAACTTTGTCAATTCCGGAAGGCTATTTTATGTGACCGCAATCAGAATGTGGAATTCATTGCCAATTAACGTCAAAACTGAATCCAATAGCCACAACTTTAAGCATCTTCTTTTCCAGCATTTCTCCTAAGTATCTATCCGCCTTAATCTTCTTATCCTATCCTTTCCTTTAATCCTATCCTTTTTAACATAATTTATATTTAATTTTATTTATTATCATTGCTATTTCTTTGTTTTAATGTATTTTGTATTTTGTTTTTGTAGCATTTAAAAGTTAAAACTTGTATGCTGAAATAAATAAATAAATAAATAAATAAATGTAAAAAAAAAAAAAAAAAAAAAAAAAAAAAAAAAAATTGGAAGAAAGCAAACTCTTACAAATGTTGATAATTTCAGCTGAGAGAGAATTGTGCAAGAAATATCAAATCACTGACAAATGTTGAACGGGCAGTCAATAGTGGGTTGGAAACCTTAAGATTGATGAGTTCTTTTCAACTTGTATCTATCATTTGTTTATAAGCATCTGGCAAGAGGGAAAGTTAACCGGGTAGATAATTACACCATATTGGGTTCAAAAGGTGCCTTAAAAGGGTATTGACTGTCACCCGAATTGAGATCATAGTTAGTTAAGAGTTAAGAGTTAAGAGTTCTCTTTGGACCTCATAACGTCTAACTATCACTATTGGTATCTCTCGTGTCAAAGCAATTAATAGTAATGGTCTCCTTAAGAGGTACCTACTGTTCTAAGTGTAGTGCTCACTGAGGGCACAGTTGGTAACCCTTAAAGTCACCCTTTGGACTACGAATTTAAATTGCTTTAATAGGCCTTCTGACCTCACACGGCCTAGCTAACCTTCGTACCAGAGTAATTTACATTCATACCTACTCAGAGTGCACATTGGTGGGGCATTTAAAGGCTCCTGTCGCCTTACGGCCAACCCAGAAAAGACGAAACTTGTTCTCTTCACGAGAAAGTACAAAATCCCGCCAGACTCCCTATGCTAAACGGAACCATGGTCAGACTAAGCAAGGAGATGAAATACCTAACGCTAATATAAGACTTCAAACTCACTTGGAGAGCGAACATCGCTGAGAGGGCGAAAAGGGCTTGTAAAGCCATCTACTGTTGCAAGCGAGCAGTAGGTGCCAGATGGGGGCTCCAGACGGGCGTCATTTCCTGGCTCTACGAGGCAGTGGTAGAGCCAATTCTTCTCTATGGTGGTGATGTCTGGTGGCCTGAAGCTGATCGTCTGGTGAACCAGAAACAACTCGATAGTCAGGAGGCTTGCTGCCACCCTCATAACTGGAGCCATCCACTCTACCCCTACTAAGGTTCTTTTTACTTTCCTCAACTGGGTCCCTTCGACCCTCCTGGTTAGGCAGTCTAGTAAAATTGCCGCTGTACGGCTTAACGCCGTATGTAAATGGGCACAGGCACAGAATTCTCGGACTAGATTTCCCGATCACAGCATATGTTGAGACTATATAGACCTTCCTCCTAGCTTTGAACGTAAGTTCACCATAGGGATCCCAGCAGAAGCGACTGGACGGAAGACGGACGCTCCATGCCCAACGCTATTGATATCTTCACAGATAGCTATAAACTTAAAGGTTGGGTCGGCTGTGGTGTTTTCTGCGACCAATTAGGGGGTTAACCTCTTTGCCCGTCTTCCCGATCACAGTATTGTCTTCCAGGCGGAGACGACGGCATTATTGCTGTCAGTGAAGCGACTACGAGCGCAGTCCCCCATTTCTTCGGAAATATGTATTTTCTCAAACAGCATCGGCCGCATCGCCCGATATATCACCGAATTGGGGTTGCTCCCAGTAGCACCGTAAGGTTGCTCTCTTATAGTACCTATGAGAGCAACCTTACGTGGTGCCCTATAATCGATACAATAGATGCCATTTAAGGAACACTAACATTTGTTGATACTGAGGACTGGGTGCAGTGATGACCTCTCTGTTACTCGCAACGAGCGGAATGGTCATCTCTAGCTTAGGGTCTTTCTTAGGTATCGCTCATGAACTGCTCTACTGTCCCGGACTTTGTCAGTTCATCTCAATACAGTTTATGGTTTCACTTACCTGACCGTTCTTGTACCACATACTCGTCGCTATATCCAAATCCACTTCGCACATCAATCGTATTTCGGAATGTTGCTCGGCATACACCACCGACATCTCTTCGTCCTCGTAGGGATTCGGCAGTACCGGTCGCAGCGGTAGCACACGCGGCTCCATGGGCTCATCGTGCGAGTAGTCCTCGCTCTTGTCGTCACCCAGCGCTATGGCGGCCAGATTGCGCTCGCGATCGGTGCCGCTATCGAACTCTTCCACATCGTCAATGATGATGATTGGCTCCTTGGGCTTGTGCAGCATGCCCTCAGCGGGCAGGCTGACGCTGACCGTGGAGCGAGCGCGTTTCGGTTTCGCGGCAATGCGCAAATTTACCGAATCATTGCGATAGTAGCCATTCGGCGATGCCTCGTCGGGCTGTTCGGACGGCAGTGGGAAACTAAAGTCCTCCAACGATGCAACTGCCGAGGCTGTTTCTGCATTCTTAGCTGCCTCCAGTGACTGGGTGGCCTTGAATGTTTGCTGCTCTTGTGCGCTCTCACTTTCCGACACTTCGGCCGTTGTGGCTGCCGAATACGACAATGATGCCGACGCTAAGCTATCGCTGGTGCTAAGCACCACCACCGCTGTGGCGCCGTCCAGCTTAGCGCGTGCCGCATTTACGCGCAGCAACTCCTCGGCACGCAACGCCTCGCTGTCGCCAGTGTCCAAACTCTCCAAAGTTGGCTGCGCCAAAGTGTTGCGACGCGTGCGCCGTTTCGTGCCGCTGTCCCAGTTGTGGCCATTGTGCGCCTTCCAGAAGGCTTCCCTATGCCATTTGACCTCCTTGTGTTGGGCCCGGTGCGCTATGTGCACTTGGGGCGCACGATCGGTGATCGTGTGTTGCTTCCTCGGCGGCAACGCTGACTTGGCGCCTTTTTTCAATGTGGCAGGATTCACGTTTGCGTGCGATCGATACGCGTCGATCGTTGAAGGCAATTGGGATGGTTGTTTGTTGTTGTTGTTGCTGTTTGATTTTGTTGCTTTTTTGTTGTTGGTGGTGGTTATGTTGTTGTTGTAGTTGGTGGTTGTAGTTGAGTGGGCAGCAAAAGAGGGCCGAGAGAGCGGAGAGGTGTCGGCTTGCCGTGAAGTGAAAGTGACGGCGTCGCTGTTGGCCAATGTGGCGCTGTTGCTTTTGATTTTGTTGTTGTTGTTGTTGTGGTTAATGGTGGTGGCATATAGTTTTGAACAATTTTTGGCACATTTTTGTGTTTGTTTTTGTTGTAGTTTAAGATTTTTTGGCCGCACAAAGGCCGGCGACTTATTGTCATCTGGCATGAGCGGAAAACTTTCGCGTCTCGAACTTTCGCCACTTGGCGTAAATTGATGTTGCTGTTGTTGTTGTTGTTGGTGCAGTGGTTGATGTTGCGCTGATATGCTCCATGCTGCCGCTGCCGCCGCCGCAGCTGGTACTGTGGAGATAATGTTGCCGTTGTGGCTGGCAATGCCACCGGCTGCGGCGGGTGGGTTGTGGTTGTTGTTGTTGCTGTTGTATTGATGCGGATTTGTGTACTGTGGTTTGATGATATTTTGTTGATTTGTAATGGCAATGCCTGCAAAAAGGTATGAAATGATAAGAAAAATTAGATTGGTTTGGGGGATATTATTCGAAATTTTATGGCAGAGTTGATAAAAATGTGGTCATTTGGTTATAAAATAACCAAATGCTGTAAGCTTATATGTCAATCTTTCTTGTCCATTTGATTGATTTAAGGTTGTTTTTGGTGTTTCTTATCACTAATAATGCAATTAAAATGGTTAAAATGTTGTTTTTTATGTAAACCTGAAAGTAAAAAAAGGTTTGAAACCAAATGCATGACATCATGCACCGTCATGCTTTCACTTTGCAGCTCTTTCACTAATCGCATTTGTTGCAGTGCTTATTTAAAACCAATTTGTTATATAAGAAGCATTTGCATGACATCATGCAACATTCGTCTTTCATTTGCGATATCCTATAGCACATGTATCATGGTATTGTCATGAAGTTGCATGGCATTATGCAAATGCTTTTACACTGTAAACGATTTAGCATACGTTCAACTCCAAATTCCAAAGCACACATACCTAAGCATTTACATGATATCACGCATCGCCATGCTTTCACTTTGCATCAATTTTAGGGGATATTTAATTGTAATATTCAAAAACAATAAATACATTTGTATCGAAAAATTCTTATATTCAAGAAGCAAAGACCTTTTAAATAAAATGCATGACATTGTGCACCATCATGCTTTTGTTTTTTATATGTTTTTGCTTGCATTTATTTGCTGTATCTAAAGTATAAGTCTCCGGTGGAAGGACCAAGTTGAAGAGGCCCTGTCATCTCTTTGTGTGACCAAATGGAGAAGGCGTGAGCAAAGCAGAGATGGCTGGAGAGAAGTTTTGCGGCAGGCCGTAACCCGATAGTGGGTTCTTATGGCCAGTTAAGTAAGTAAGTAAGTAAGTAAGTATCTAAAGTACAACAACCACATATTTAAAAATCAATTGCATGACATCATGCATCATCATGCTTCTACGCTGCGCCCAATTTGGTATGTATTCCTTTACATAGTCTTAAACAACATGTTTTTGAACAGTTGCATGACATCATGCATTGCCATGCTTTCACACTTAACCTTATTTAGCCCGCATATGTTTCCTGTGATCAATGAAAAACAGGAACTAAGCTTCAAAACACTTGCATGACATCATGCCATATCACTCCTTTGTGTTGTTTTGATACTGACATTTAAACCTACTGGCTCTAAACACACCACTTTGAGACACAATTCATATCGAACACCTTACATCGGATTGTTTTGCATTGTTGCTTTTGTGTTATTGTTGTTATTGTTGTTGTTGTTCTTGCTGTCTTGCGTTTGATAGTATTCGCCGTATATCTCTGATGAATATTAATTACCATTTGAATGCTTTGTCATATATTCGTGTAAATATTATCAACTAAGCCCAGTCGCCCATTAATGCGCCACATGCAACAACAGCAATTCATGCATTTGGCAATGACAACAACAGCAACATGACAGCGCATACAAAATTGCAATAAAGCGAGACATACAGGCAGGCGGAGCGGACAGAGAGTTAGGCAGACAGACAGAAAGGCAGACAGCCAGCCTTAGGTCGATATTATTAGCAATGGGATTTTGATGTGGCACATTCGATTGTTGATTCAGTAGAGAGCGACGCATTGACTATGGCTATGTCTAATTTATACGCATACACGTGTATGCATGTGTATGTGTGTGTGTGTGTGTGTGTGTGCGGGTCTAATGACTATTAGATTGTTAGGGAGATGTGCTTTGCCGTTAAGGCGTGTGTATGCATAATTTGTGTAAGGATATTTGTGCTCTTGGCGCTTGACTATTGATACTGACAACGCGTCGAAATTTACATAGACATACAAACAGCTATGGGGAGTAGTGAGCTTAAATTTTGTTATTGAAGCTTGTTGCTTGCTTGTGTAGGCTTATGTTAAATATATGACTTGTTTAGCAATTCAAGCGAAAAGATTTAGTTATTTGCACTTCAAAGTTATTGCTGGCAAATACCCATGAATTTTGTCATTTTCGATTTAATTGAAGGTTGTTGATATTATAAATTTGGGAAATGTGATGAAAACAGATGAAAACAGATGAAACAGAAAAAATAAAAAATTGAAATCTTTTCAATAGCTTCTGGAGTTTAGGAGTTATGTATTAAAATGTAAAATACTTAAATAGGCAAAAAATGTGGCACATGCTGAAAATAATATTTAAATGTAATTTTTTATAAACAAAATAGTAGCAATAAACTGTGGGCCATAATACAAAATTTCAATCATAACAATAACTTTTAAAGTTTAGGAGATAGGCACTAAATTTTTGGATTTTATATGCTTGAGTGAGTGAGTACAATGTTATTAATTTAAAATTTTATATTTCAATCCTTGTTAAGTATAACAATTGTTGGTCATAATACAAAATTTCAATCGTAGTAGTAACTTTTAAAGTTTAGGAGATATGCATACAAATGTTAAATACTTCAGTGGGCACTAAATTTGTTGATTTCATATGCTTGAGTGAGTGAGTACAATGTTATTTATTTAAAATCTTATATTTCAATACTTGTTAGGTAAAACAGTGTTGTAAGAAATTGTTGGTCATAATACGAAATTTCAATTAAAATATTAGCTTTAAGATTTTAGAACTTTTAGTGAATTTTAAAACTTGAAGTGGGTAGTCAATTTATAATTTTAAACGCTTTGAGTGGGTACAATATGACGCATGTCAAAAAATGTTACGGTATTTCAAAACTTTATTCAGACAAAGCTAACTATTGCAATAAATTGTTGGCAATAATACAAAATCTAAAGATTATCGATAACGTTTTACATTTAGAAATTATGTATGATAATGTGAAAGAAGTCAAAGGAATTTGCCATTAGATATTAAGACATAATTTAGTGTTGTATATAGATTTTTTAGAATGGTTTCTTGATATTTCTAAACCTCTTTTAAAACTCTTAGTTTTAAAGTAACAAAGTGTGAGCCAAAATAAACAGTTTAATCATATTTAAAGTCGGGAGGGGATAGGTTCTCGTTAATATATTCTGACATTTATTTGGTGAAAACCTAAAAGTTTATAGCTTCACAACTTTGACTGTTTAGAAGGCGCCCCCTGGTGAGAAGTTCTGGAAATATTAAAAATGTTGTATTTTTATACACATATTTTTTACACAATTTTGTATTTTTTTCTAATGGTGAACGAATTGTTTAAATTGGTTCAGTAGTTTCGGAGATATGATGTTTTCTACAAGTTAACTATTACACCTGCAAGTGTGGAGGTAATTTTATGGCAAATGATGACAAGTTTTGTATGGCAGCTCCCTTAAAAAAAGAAGATAGAGGGCAGATATGTTTGGAAGAAATATTTAAAATTACAAATAAATGAGGGTCGGTGTTACATATGATTTATCTGGGTGTAACCTAAGAGTAGTGGGAGGCTATTTTAGAAAAATCTGGATTTTATATGGGAGCACCATTAAGGGTTGAAGATAGGATGGAAGAATGTTCAGAAAAAATATTGAAAAGTGGATATTAATGGTGGTTAGTCATGGATTTTTATTCTCTAAGAGCAATTTCTGAGTAGCTATGAAGCAATTTGTCGAATTTTTTAAGCTTTCTTTTACCCCATTTGCATATTTTTATGGTGAATTGGCATACGAAAATCATGTAATCTTACTTTTCAGGTATATGATGTGTTTAGCAATTTTATGTAAAACACTTTTTTTATGTAAAACACATTTTCGTGGAACATATTAACCCTCTAGCTCCTATTTTTATGGGTCCATTGCCGGTTTTTCCTAAAATGACAAAAAATGTTCTTTGAAACAGGACTTTTAAGGAATAAATGTGCCACAAATTTGTGCCATAAAATTCTTCTGTGGAACATTTTAACCCTTTAGTTCCTATTTTTATTTGACAATTTTTGCCTAAAACTAGTAACCCCGCAAGTTTTCCAAACCTACAAAGAGCACATATTAAATCTGCTGATATCTCGAAAAGTACACAACGGATTTGGTTTATTGTAATTGTAGAATCGTTATTGAAGAACTTATTGTAAAACCCGATACAAAAAATAAAAGTCATCCAAGCAAAAGTTGATAGAAAGACTAAAGAAAATTCATATATTTAACCCTTTCCGACATGAAAATAAACCTGTTCTGTATGAATTGTATGGGCTGTAGTCCAATATATTGGACATTGTGACTGAAAGGGTTAAAACTGACAGTCGAACATTCAAAATGACCGCAATGGCCTTTCTAGTGTTAAGAATTCATAAGGATATCTGTTGTCCAAACCTTGTTTTTTTGTTGTTGTTGTACGCATTGAAGCCATGATAACGATTGGCCTCACAAGGAAATTCACATTGAGCCTGATTTCGATTATAATTTTTTTTTTAATAATTTCGACACATTGAAACAACTGTTTGAAAATGCAAACTAAGCTAAATTTTTTGACATTTAAACATTATTGATATATTTGAGAGTTGCTGAGACATTCGAATTGAAAAAATTATGCCTGCAATAATTCTGTGGTCAAAAGCAATAACCGCTTAAGTCGATTTAAGAAGAAATTGAGTTATGGATGCCACCACGTTCCCTTGACTGTGCTCTACGTTTGTGTAAAATCGTGGAGTTTGTAACTTTAAAATAAAAAAGTTATTAATAAAAAACTATTCGCATTCCCATAACGAACGCACTACGCGTTAAGACTTTAAAACGAGATTGCTCGAAACAGCAATTTTCGACTTAGGCTGTTATTGCTTTCAACCACAGAATTATCTGAAATTATTTCTCTCTTATATAAAAAAAAAATTAAAAAATATCGCTGCTCATCCATTAGCTCTGAGTCGACTTCAAGAGTCCTTAATTGAAAGCAAAACATTTTACATATGCTTGAATTTTGCATTTTTATTCTTGAGAAGCTTTAGAAGAGTTGGTACTCCAGGAGTTAAGAAACCAACGTTGAAGTAATACTTAAAAATTTAAACTCGAATGACTTCAATCCTCTCCCTTACTCTCTTCCTTTGAGAAGTAAACTGAAAATGTCAACTTTCGAACATTTCTTTTAGATTGGTTTGCCAGGTTGTGGGGTAATAAAGATTGAGATTATAGAGATTATCTGACCACACAGTTATGAAAACAAGACTCTTGGGAATATTTATAATTTCCTAGAACTCAACGCTTCGTCTCCCAACACTCCTTGAGTCTGATTGGCAACGAAATTGCCAAGTATTGCAAATGTTTTGGTTGTACGACTGAATGCATTGTCGGCATAAATTATTGCACTTGGCTTGATTAACACTCAATTATGCAACCGCACATATGCACATAGTCACGCCCACACAAACACACACAGACTCACATACTTAACGCACATCTTCAAGTCTATGTAGTCACATTTGCACATTTAGTGGCGCTGCGTATGCGTGCAATGTAAATTAACACAATAATTTGGCAACCATTTAAAATCGATTAAAAGGCTTTTAGTACAAAGTCGCAAGTGCCGAGCAGACACGGCACAGTTAGTTGCCTCAGATTGCCAGCTGGGTGGCATAGAATTTCCCACAAATGCCGCTTTAACACGCACACAAACACAAACATAGACAACATGCACAACTATTGCATTGCAGTCGACAAAGTGGCGTGTGTTGGCAACTCTGCTACGACAAGCATGCATGCATGCAAGAATGAATGGATGTGTCGAAACTGCTTTGAAGTGCAGCCAGAGACAACAGCAGCTGGCAAACGCTTGCGGTTTGTTGGCGAGTGTACAGTGTAGAGTATACGGGGAAGTGGGGGGTTTTGTTGAAGTTGGCCATGGGGGGTGTTGTATTGCAGCAATTGTTCGTTGTTGTACGGGGTTAGTTGCGTACAGTTGGCGGTGGCGCTGGTGTTGTGCTGGTGGTAACAACAAAAAGGGCCAACCACAAAAGCATAACAGCGGTTGAGCTGCAACACAAGTGAAAGTACACACACACACACAAAAAGACAAATATATGCACAAAAGCGTCTGTATTTGCTTACGTGCTGGCAACACAAACATCGACCGTGGCGCTGCTTGCATTTAGAATCGTAGTCTCGATTGTGGAAGAGGGGAGAGGGGCGCAGGGTATGGTTGCTTTGGGTCACAGCATGCTTAGAGTGTAAGTTGTAATGGTCGCCGCTGGAGTGGTGGCAACGACGCAGCGCTGCCTGGTGTTCCTTCAGGACATTAACCTAATCAACATTATTGCAGTTGCTGCCAGAACAAAAGCAACAACAACAATTGCAATGCACATTTGCAGCAAATGCAACATGAAGGGAGAGAAAGCAGAGTAGCAGAAGTGGGTGGAATTATGGAAGTGGTAAGAAAATGTGGCTGGAATTTGGTGAGCAATGTTGGCGGTTGCAAGTTTGGGGTTTTGTAGTCGGGACATAAAAATTAGAAAAAAAAACCAAACACCCAGGGACCGTAATTGCAACACTGTGCGACAAGCAACCACTTTTGTTGCGACTCATCTCAAAAGTTGTTAAAGAGATGAAACTTGAGATTGTTTGTTAAAGTTATTAAAGACTTGAAACTTGAGATTATTTATAGTAATATGGCCCAGTGGTGAATTCAGGGGGTTTTGGGGGTTCAGACCCCGCGAAATATTAGGGTCGACTTGAAAACTGCGTATAAGTTAAAAGGCATTAAAAAATTCTGAATTTGAAGAATTTCTGAATCTGTCCTTGAAGTGGCCAGTGGCGCACACAGAAATTAATTTGGGGTGAGAAGAGGGGTTTTACGTTTAAAAATATTCAAGAATTATTTATTACTAGCAGCGCTTCGTGACCTTCCACGCAAGTTTGAAGTCAATGGGGCCAATAAAAATAGTTCTTCTTAACCCTTTGTTGATTCTATTAAATTTTTTTAAACAAATACTCATCTTATTATTTCTTATTTAAAGTGATTTCGCAACATTTGAAGTCAATTAGCGCATTAAGTCATGTTTCCCAAAACTTTAACCCATCTTTGACCCCGTCAGATTTTGATTCTCAAAAAATTAAAATCATGTGCCGAATTATTTCTCACTAACAGTACTTTCACCAAGTTTCAAGGCAAAAATTAGGGTAGGTTAGGCTGGCTGACCCACGGAGGGGTCTCAAATAGACCAGTTGTGGTCCATAGTGGTACCAAGATTCTGGAATTCCAGACCTATATGTAGTTTTTTAAGAACCTTTTGGCAAATCTAAGTAAGTCGCCGCTTTTTTGCTCCGCAATTCTTTCCAAGGAAGTTTGAAGTCAAAAGGCCCATAAAATCTTTTTTCTACATACAAACTCTTAACCCATCGTTGACCTCGTCAATGTTCGATTTTCAAAAAAATGAAAAACACGTATTGAATTTTTTTCACTAAGAGACCTTCAGCCAAGTTTGAAGTCAAAAGGCGTAAAAAACCATATTTCTTCATACAAACCTTTAACCTCTTGTTGACCCCGTCAAAGTTCGATTTTAGAAAAAAAAGACACGTGTCAAATTATTTCTAACTAAGACTACTTTCACCAAGTTTGAAGTCAAAAAGCAATTTAAAAGGTTTAGAAGAAATCAAAAGGAAGCAAAAAACCCAACAACAGCTGCTATTTACAAATGCAACAACAACTAACACAACAATGACAATGACAGCGACAATAGTTGCAATGATGTTGAGCCCATTGTGTGGTTGCCACGGCGCCACTGTTCGTGCAACTTCATCAGTGACTGACCGATTTCGCTGCCCAATCGTCCCACAACGTTCAGGTGCCTTGCTCGCTTCTTTGTTATCGAAGTGCTCATTGATGGTTGCGTTCAAATGTTGTTGTTGCTGAATGCTGCAACTGTTGCGTCAGTCAGTGCGTAGCTGAGTTGAGCGGCAGAATGAAAAATGCGAAGTTGAAGTGGAAGTGTAGAGCACTTGAGAGCGTCAAGTAAGCGCATCAACGTCAACGTTGACTTCAAGCGGCAGCTACAACACGTGCAGCCTGCAACTTCATCAACATCATTGCAAACAGAAGCAGCAACAACAACAACAAAAATAAAAGCAAATTGGAGCATACTTAGAAAACGAAAAACTACGCCACAAGTAAACATCGAGTGCGCACAGAATTTGCTCCCACCATCACCGTTGCCATTGCATCTTCTTCTTATTTTTCTTCTTCTTCTCAATCTTTGCTTCACTCTTCGACGAATACTGTTGGCTGTTGCGTTCACCTTGGCAACCGTGGCGTCAACAGCATCGCTACATCACCACATTGCAATGAAGTGTTGCAAGTGCTGCTGAAGATTGCAATTGAATTCTTCTTGTCGCTCGACTTGCAACCGAATGTTGCAATTGCTGAATGAAACACCCGCCAAACACATAATGGCAATTGAAATGGCAGCAAGTGACGTCTTCTAGAGGCACTTGCCACAAGTTGCACGCCAGCTGTGTGGCCTCTTTAAAGTCGAGTGTGGTATATAAAAAAAAATTAAAATAAAACTTTTGTATTAAAGCCAACTTGCAGAAATGCACAGATGTCACTGCTTCCATGCAACTCTGTCACTTTCATGCATTGCAACGCTCTCTTCCTTTCTCCGTACTTCACTACCCTCAATTCCTCTCTGCCACGTCACACTCATCGCATAATTTCAATGACACTTGACAGCGCCGCTAATGCGCTTTTCTCACCTACTGCCAAGTGCCACTTGCCGACTAACGCAAACGCCGGCAACGCATTTATCCCCTCACCGCCTCCCTCCATATGCAACTAACTGTTGCATACATTAGAGCGCCAGCAAATAAAAAAATCAAAATTCAAAATGAACTCAAACCAACAATAACAACAACATTACCACTTCTGAATGCCACTTGAACGAACTGACGCGCCAACATTAAGCGATACGTTTTTTCTTTTTTTTCTCGTTGAATTGCAAACTGTCACCTCATCACCTGCAGAAATTGCACTTAGCAGAAAAAGTTGCAGTCATGGCTGCCGCGTGCAGCATGCAACATGCAACCTAAATGCATTTTCCTGTTCACATTTCCGTTCGCTGCGAATTGTCTGCTACCATTCGCCATGTGCCACTTGCCAACTGGCATACTTGGTGCGCCGACATTTTGCAAGCTTGATGTCAACCTGTTGTTATTGTTGTTGAAGAATTTACTCGGAAGCGAGCTTCATTGGACGGCTTGACAAGTGGGAGTACACTCTTCATTAGCTGGTTAAGTGGAAATTGCTCAGAATTTGCCAGCGACATGACAAGCAAATTTTCAAGTCAGTCATGTCAGCTGGAAAGTAGGCCAAAAAAATTGCTTTTCTATGTGGAAAATTTGAACAATTCTTTGGTTTTTGCTTTTACAAATCAGAGAATGATGTTGTTACGATCATTATTGAGGTTATTGTTGCTTCAATGCAACCAAGAAATGAACAGAATTCAATTTTTAGTTTTAAAGGATTTTCTTCGAAGACTTTGAGCCCAAAAATATGCACTACAATGTACAAGTTCAAAACAAGAGTGTTTACTGAATTTGAAATGAATTTATTTGATTTGATTTGATAATTTCGTTTTAATTTATGTTTTTTTTATTATTATTTAATTTATTTTATTTTATTTTATTTTATTTTATTTTATTTTATTTTATTTTATTTTATTTTATTTTATTTTATTTTATTTTATTTTATTTTATTTTATTTTATTTTATTTTATTTTATTTTATTTGAGTGATTTGATTGGTTTGATTGATTTGATTGATTTGATTGATTTGATTGATTTGATTGATTTGATTGATTTGATTGATTTGATTGATTTGATTGATTTGATTGATTTGATTGATTTGATTGATTTGATTGATTTGATTGATTTGATTGATTTGATTGATTTGATTGATTTGATTGATTTGATTGATTTGATTGATTTGATTGATTTGATTGATTTGATTGATTTGATTGATTTGATTGATTTGATTGATTTGATTGATTTGATTGATTTGATTGATTTGATTGATTTGATTGATTCGATTGATTTGATTGATTCGAATTGATTTGTATTAAAATAAATTAAATTGAATAGAATTTGATTGAATTAAATTAAACTGAATTGAATGAAAGTAAAATGAAATGAAATGAAGTGAATTGAACTGAATTAAACCTATTAAAAAATATTAAAATAAATTTAATAACATTCAGTTTTACTTGATAATTTGTTTTCTGTTTTTCATTTTGTTCATTTCAACATTTTCAACTTTCTAAATCTGTTTGCGATTTGTGAGAAAGTCAAAACACAAACGTTTGTCGAACATATTTGATACCACAAGACATTCTTTCAAAGCTTCAATTATTAAGTTACGTTTCAAAATTAATTAATTTATTAACTTTTTTCTAATACAAAAATATTTAACAATATCAAACTTGGTTAACAAAATAAAAACTTTAACATGTGACAAGCTGACAACTTCATTCGACAAACATTTCTTAGCACTGTAAAGTGTTTCCCTTACTAAATGGTCACTCGAATGAACGTGTAAATGTTTTGTTGCTGACATTTGACCTAAACAAAATGTTGACTGCTGAACGGTGAAAACCTTTACAAAAATATGTAAAAGTCCAAAAAATACGTGTCGATGGTCAGACAAACACAACTGTACATGAAAATTTTTCTAAATGTGTTGTTGTTGTAGCACGTGGCTTCTTTTCATTACAATTCTATGTTCAAATATAGAGAAAAATTGTCGTTTGAGTGCTGTAAAAAAGGCAAAGTGATGAAGTTGTAAAATGTCTGGCCCCAGCAGGCGACAACAAATGCCCGAAACGTGACCACAATTTAAGAGCGTTTCGTTGCCTTTTGCTGTTTGTATTTTTTTTTAATGTATTTTAATTTGGTTTATTTTTTTTTTTTTAGGGCCAATGAAGAATGTTTATGAGAATTTTATACGAAAATTCACAAATTGTACTTGACAATTTTTTATGATTACTTTGGGCCTAAAAAGGGAATTTTTAAATATTCGTTTTAAATTAATGCAATTTTTTTTGATTACTTTGGTGCTGAAGAAGGAGTTTTTAAATATTTTTTGTAAATTAATGCAATTTTTTTAATTTAAATAATTTGACTGAGATATGCATCACCAATGAGAAAATAAAATAAAGTTTGAATTACCAATTTTTTCGGGCAAATTTTTTAAGAATTTTTAAAACAATTTTTAAATAAAATATATTTTCAATTGTTTCAAATTTTTCTTAATTTTCCTATTCCACTCGAACCCCATTTCCTTCCTTTCTTTCTCTTCAAAAACACCTTTTTTCTGTTTTATTTTTTCATTAGACACCTTTTCTAATTTTCGCTCTTTCTGTATGATTTCACTTGATGCGCGGCTTATGCTGTGCACAATTTCGCTGCCCTGTAGGTGTGTTTGTATGTACATACGAGTGAATATGTTTGTGATACGAAATCCAAAAACAATAAAACACTAAACACACACATGAAGCGTAAATAATCGCATACGGCTGACTAAAATAAAGTAAATATGATGAAAGGTAAATCAAGTGGCATTAATGCGGCCGATAGATGAAACCGGAACAAGTCACCACGTACCCTCAAACAATACAGCGTTCCGTTATCGCCGCTCCAGCGCTTATTATATAAATATAGTATATAGAGATTTTTTTCATTTTCCAAATGCTCACTTGGGGCCAACAAACAAGAAATACTCAAAGTTGTGTGTGGCATACGGGCACTGTTTGTCTGTATGTATGTATGGGTGTAAGTATGTCTCGGTGTGTATGTCTGTGTTTGTGCTTGCGCGCATTTGTGCGTGCTGCTATGAAAAATCACATTATATTACAACAACAATAACAACAACAACAATAAATTGTGAAATAAATATTCTATAATCATTTATTTTCACATCAGCTTTTGTCTGACTGGGCAATTCGGGTTGCTGAGACCCAAACATACACAAACACGCACACACATACATGAACATATCTACACAAACGCACACATAGTCAAACACATTAAGCCGATTTTTTTTGGCCGTTTGTTTTTCACGGCTGAATGCATTTTGGCGCGTGTGCATGAAGCAAAGATTTGGTCGAGATATGGCATTTTCTTTCAATCTTCTGTGTATGTGTGCGTGTGTATGTAATTGTATTGCAGCTCTTTTGGTTTTGTTTTGTTGCTGGTTTTGTACATATTAAGGCACAGTGCTGCGAGATAGAGCGCAAAAATTGGGTCACAACAATCAATTCAATGTCTTGTCTTATTTTATTGATGGCATTTCCTTGAATGCCAACTGCTGCCAGTGAGCATCTGAGTAGTTTGACAATAAAAATTAAACGAATGCGACAAAAAGGAAATTGGTAATTTCTGCAAGAACAGAAAATGGAACGATGTTCGAAAAGCGCAAAGGATTGGAAATAGGTTTTTTTGTTTTCTAATAATGAACAGCGTAGTTGTGGACATTGGGACGATTCATATTAGGTAATAGATTTGAGTTCTTTTTTTTAGTGAGGATGGGATTATTTAACAATTTAAGGCTAGAAAAATTGCAAAATCAGCAAACATATGCGATTAGTTCTGAAATAAGTCGGAAATTCGGCAAAATTCAGTGCAATTTCAACTAGAAATTAATGTTACGTATACGCCCAGCTGGTCTACTTGGAGTATTTGAGTAATTGATGTTAGATATATTAGCAATTTGTATTTGTAGAGTGTGCTACATACTAGTTTAAGTCTACATGAACATTTACATTGTCTACATTGTCAACATGTTGTCTACATAAGTATGTCAACAATGACACAAGACCTATGTTTGATTAATAAGCAACTTTAAAAGGAAAAGCAAGATAGTTTACTTTGTCTACATGCAAATGTAAACAATTTTTTTGTAAGTTTTCATCAAATTGTAGCACTTAATTGTCTACAATTTGGTTTGATAGACCACTTTTTCGAATAATAAGCAACTTTTTATGGTTCAAAGCCGACTATTTTCTTTCAATGTTGTCTACATGGAAATGTAAACAAATCTTTTGCAGTTAATTTTGTAAAATTTTGCTTTACAGAAGACTTTTTCAACTAATAAGCAACTATTTTATTTTCTAAAGCCAACTATTTTCTTTCAATGATGTCTACATGAAAATGTAAACAAATCTTTTGCAGTTAATTTTGTAAAATTTTGCTTTACAGAAGACTTTTTTAATTAATAACCAACTATTTTCTTTTCTAAAGCCAACTATTTTCGTTCAAAGTTGTCTACGTGAAAATGTCAACAATTTTTTTGCAGTTCATTTTGTAAAATTTTGCTTTACAGAAGACTTTTTCAATTAATAAGCAACTTTTTATGGTTTAAAGCCAACTATTTTCTTTCAATGTTGTCTACATGACAATGTAAAAAAATCTTTTGCAGCGAAGTTTTCATTTCAGTTTTGTGTGTTTGAAAATGTCTTTGCTTTACAGAAGAGTTTTTCAATTAATAAGCAACTTTTCGTGGTTCAAAGCTAACTGTGTACTTTATTTAGTTGTGTACATGAAAATGTAAACAATTTTTTCATGTGTTGATTTCAAATTGTAACACTTAATTGTGTAAAATTTTGATTAACAAAAGACTTTTTTGATCAAAGCAGCTTTTGATAAGTAAACACTAATTACTTTGTTTACTAGTTGCCTACATAACAATGTAAACAATTTGTTCATAGTTTGTAAAAAGTACTTTGTGAAATTTTGTTTTACTGAAGGCTTTTTCTACTAACTAATCATGACATTTTTATGGTTCAAAGCGATATTCTTTCTTTACATGTTGTCCATATGAAAATAAAAACAATGCTTTAAGATCTTTGTTGTTAAAATCGGACAGTTCTATTTATGAAACTGTGGTTTTACTTTTAATTTAACCAAATCCGTTCAACAATGCTCTACTCTGCTGCTACTCATTTACTCTATGCACCCTTCAGCTGGTTGAATAACGTCTCGCCAGCTCAAAGTGCCAACTTTGCCACAAATAATGAGCAACAACAACAACATAAATCCAAACTTACACCACACACTGCGTTATTGAAACCAAAAGTGATGTAGACAAAATACCTTAACAAAAATAACTAAAACAATAACCCAAACAACAACAAAACTTCTACACATTATGAGCGCCAACATATTTAATTAAACTGAATGCTGCTGGCAGGACAGGCGTACACAGTGCTCAGCTGATGGTTGCGACCGGGTTTGCTGTGTGGGCATTTTTTGCAAGAAGCACAAGCAAGACGATGATTTTGCGGGAAACGTGGGGGCGCATGTGGAAAACACGAGTAATTGCTGAAAGCAATTCCATTTCATTGCCAATCTTTCGACACTTTCAAACAAATTTTATGTTTGCGCTGCGTCGTTGTACGAGTGTGTGTGTGTGTGTACATGGTGCAGCGAATGGATGGACCAAAAAACGAAAACCTGAAACCAGCCAAACAGTCCACAGCTATGAGCGCAACTGGCTGACGCCATTGGTTGGTTGCTGCTTTGCGTTGTTGTGTGTGCAACAATTTGGCCGTCTGTCTGTCTGCTTATCTGCCGCGCTGATGGTTCATTTGTCTGCAAGCTGAATGCATGTAGGTATGAGGTTTGCTACCGCCGTCGCTTGTTTCTTTAACGGTTCGTTCGTCTTTCCATCTGTCTGCTTGTTGCCTGTATATGTGATAAATCTGTCACTTTGGCCTCTTTCGTTCAAGCTACGTTTGTCTAAAAAATATAGGGTAGGAACAAAAACATTAGAGGGAACCAAAAAAACTACAACAAAACCAGCAACAACAGCTACAAATGATGAGCAACGCGTCTAAAAACATTTTGGCTGAAGCTCATGTGCGCGCTTGGGCGGCAAAATGTCCGCATTATTCACATACATCCATATGCTTGTATGTACTTATGTACATACATATATACATAAGCATCTATGTACACATGTCGATATGTGTGTATGAAAATGTGCTTAGGTAGAGGGTGTTCACTCTGAGATTGCAAATTGCGGTGTGACCATATGAAAAGTTTATATTAAACTTTTTATGAAAGTTCTCTTTTATAACTAAACATTACGTTTTTTATGCCAAAGTATTTAAAAACTATTCTTAAGACCATAAATTGATTCCAGAAGCTTTGTAAAGCCCAAACAACTTTGATACCTGGAACAATTTCGACTCTGCTTATTCACAGCTCAATGTTGCGTATACGCCCAGTCGGCCCACTCAGGGTATGTGAGTAATTCTGTGGTCAAAAGCAATAACCGCCTAAGTCGAAAATTGCTGTTTCGAGCAATCTCGTTTTAAAGTTTTAAGCGCATATTTAAAAAAAGTAGTAACGCATACTGAAATAAAATTGACCAATGATAATAGGTTATTATATGATTGATTAGAATGTACTAAATATTTATGGAAATACTTTTTATTTAGAGAGGATTTTGGAAAAACCGGATAATGGCGATTATTGCACATTGACTAGCTCACATTTATTGCACTTATATCGACTTAAGCTTTTGTTGCTTTTCAAAATGTGTGAGCTTCTGTACTTATGTTGACTTAAGTTGTTATTGTATTTTCAGAAATAATCACCCCAATAAGATAAGCGATAATGCAGAAAAGTCATAAGGAGTTATTAAACACTTCATTGCTTTATTAAGTATAATAAACACATTGAAACATAAAAAACAACTTCAGTTGAAATATTTGTGATAAAAGAAATTATAAATATTAAAATAAATTAAAAATTAATATTTCAATAACTTAGTTTAAGTACATTCCAAACTTCAATATGATTTTGAAAAAAATAAAATTACTCATCATCAGTATCTTCAACTAAATCTGGATGGATATCGATAGTAGTTTCATTAGTTTTAAGTGTTTTATAGAACGCATGGAAGCAAGGGTTTATAAACGGCAGTAAGTCTTCAAGATCTTTTTTCTTTTTGACATCAATTGTAGCTTCTTCTGTAAGCTTAGGGACATCCTTTATGGAGACAAAGCTAACACCACGTTTTACTATGTTTAGTATTTGAAATTCTTCTTCTTCTTTTAAGCTGGTTTTGTAGAATATTTTACCGAAATTATTCCTTTTGAACCGCAGCCATTTAACGTTTTTCCAACAAAACTTTTCTCCATTTTCATTTGATGGTCTCCACATAAATTTGTTTTTTAAAAAAAGCGAAAAGTTAAAAAAATCATCTTTGGTCATTTCTATCACCCTGAATCTATTTCTAACACCAGCATATCTAACAAAATTATACCAATCATGCGGATGGTGTATTTGAGCGCTAGTTTTCTTTTTTTTTCTTTCAATCACAGCATGATCGACATCGCATTCCATGTGTGTATGCCCTGGTTCTAAAAACTTGTGATCGACCGTTTCAAGATTTTCATTTGCTCCAAAAGCAAGTAAAAACATGGCGCAAACAAAAGAATTTTTGTTTTGTCCTACACAGGAATCACTATAAAAAATTGCGTGCTTTAATTGACTAAGACTGTTTATGTGTTTAAATAGACATGAGGCAATATTATTGCCACCACGCCCAGATAAAGCCTCGTGCCACATATAGCAATATGGGGTACCTGTGTTACAATCGTGTACTGTGAGATTATATGTCCACAATTGTCTTTTGTAAAAACTAATACATGTTTTCAAAAATGGCGTAGGCAAGCACTGCTGCAAATCAAATGCGAAAGTTTTAATTGTTAAATCCTTGGCTGCCATGTCTTTATCAATTCTTTTAGATTGATATGCTAATTCAGCCTTATCATGATGGAGGGAAAGCTCATTTTCAAAATCCTTTAAAGAAGCTGTATTGTTCTCCTGCTTAGCAATATCAATTTTGGCTTTTAATCTATCGCATGTATGACAGGTGTCTATCTTAGGTTGCTTAAATTTTATATTCATTGCTGTAAAAATGTGCAAAAATAGTATTAGTATAATAACCAATAACTGAAATACTTTGATCATACTTTTAAAAATATTACTGTAGGAAGTGATGCTGACTGCTCTAGATGCATTCTCATCACAATACAGTTTGTACATTTGAGTAATTGATAAATCTGCATGAAAATACATGCAGCTCGTATCTCTTCTGGTGTAGTGACTTTCATATTTGGGGAAACTATTTATGTGGTCCTTTATTTTTTGAATGTCGTTTTCAGATAGTTTGTTTGTTCCTGCTCCCGATCCACGTTTATCAGAAAACTGACTATTGGGAAAATTAATTTTTTGTTTTTGGACACTTTTAAGAAAGCTTTCACTTTCATCGAAGCATTGCTTGAAACATTTCTGGCATATTTGAATACTTCTTCCGTTATACTCCAAATGATACTTCACATGAACGTTCCGCTGACGAGGCTTTTCAGGATGTTTTTGCAGGCGTTTAGTTTTATTGTCTTCAATATCAATCAATCCACCAATAAATAAAATTCTTTGATTATATGTACCTAGTGCCCAATACTTATCGAAATATTCCTTTTGGATGCTGTCCGGTACTTTAGATTTGCACCTCATTCGGCATTCAGAAACTAAGGGTCTAAAGGTTCTCTGAGCTATAACACGTCCCTTTTTATTCACATATTTTTGCCCAGTATTACGCCTTGCTTGAGATATTTTCCGCGAATAAGCACTTTGAGCCGCGGTGGTAAGCACTTGTTCTTCCTCACTATCAGTTCCATCTGACACTTGATAATCGGGATCTGCACGTGAGTCGTCGCTAGAAAACTGGAACATTTCTTGCTCTGCAGATGTATATACTTCGTTGTCGATGACATTTTCACATGCAAGAGGTTTATTGTATTCATCATGATTTCCTATGATTAGTGAAATATAGTAAGTATATAAAAATTATAATAACTGGACTTCGATTTCACTGTTGAAGCAAATTTTAAATGTCTCCGAATTTAACTTACTTTCTAATGAGTTTTCAACACTTTCAATGTTTATTCCTTCAATTTCGTGCGACATTTTAATTCTTCACAAATAAATTACATGCACTTTTCTAATTAAATTTAATAATCACTTCAGAAGTGTGCGCACTTCACTCGCTGAGCATAACGACTTAAATGAAAATAATTCTCTGACGCGCAATCGACGCAACAACCTAACTGCACTTAAAACGGTAAATGTCACAAAAGAGAATACGCAATACTAGCTTACTTCGATTTTGTTTTCCTTTTAGTATCACGGCGATTGCGCAATAAAGGCTTACATTGAGTTTAGAAATTTGTAGCTGAATTATAAATTTACAATAATCGCTTAGCTCGACATAAGCGATTGTTGAAATGTTCGCAATTTCGGGAAACATTGATTTGTAAAATGTGAAATAACAACTTAAGTCGATGTAAGCTTTTAAAGCAAAAACAAAAAATAGGAATTGGAACTCTTAATTAAACTTAGGCGATTATGGCAAATGCAATATGTGTTCATTATAACTTAAGCGAATAGGTTTTTATTAATAACTTTTTTTATTTAAAAGTTACAAACTCCCCGATTTTACACAAACGTCGAGCACAGTCAAGGGAACATGGTGGCATCCATAACTCAATTTCTTCTTAAGTCGACTTAAGCGGTTATTGCTTTTGACCACAGAATTGTTGCTAGATTTGTCAGCCAATTTGCATTTGTACAATATGCTTTATCATATTTTTAGTCTACATGAACATTTACATTGTTTTTTATTTGTCTACATGATGTCTACATATGAATGTAAACAATAACATAACACTTTTTTTATTAAAAACAAATTCTAAAATTGTATAATAAAGTTCGAAAGCATTGTTTACATTTTCATGTAGACAATAGGTAGGCAAATTAGTTAGATCGATTGATTGCTTCCATTTTCATGTAGACAATAGGTAAGAAAATTAGTTAGATATCAAAAATGTTAATAATACAAAACTTTTTAACTTGTTGTATACTTTTTAATGGTTTTTATTTATCTACATGATGTCTACATATGAATGTAAACAATAACATAAGACTGATTTTATTAAAAAAATCCAAAGTTGAAAAATAATGTGCAAAAGCATTGTTTACATTTTCATGAAGACAATAGGTAAGCAAATTAGTTAGATTGATTGTTTACATTTTAATGTAGACAATAGGTAAGAAAATTAGTTAGGTATCACAAAATGTTAATAATATAAAACCTTTTAATTTGTTGTATACTTTATAATTGTTTTTTATTTGTCTACATGATGTCTACATGTCAATGTAACTAATAACCAAAAACTGTTTTGTAAAACGAAAAGCTAAAATTTTATAATAAAGGGCGAAAGCATTGTTTACATTTTCATGTAGACAACTAATTTGTTTTAGTTAGATTTATTTTTAAAAAAATTTTAATAATATAAGACTTTTTATTTATAAAAAAATTGTATGATTAAATCTAACTAAGTTGTTTACATGAATATTTAAACAGCGCTTTCGCAAGTTATTGTCATTTGGTCATTTGGTTTTGCTTTTTTAAAATCTGGTTTTAACTTGAGACTTCAATCTATTCTAAAGACTCAAAAAAGATTTGATTACTGAAACTATAGAAAGCTCAAGCATTCACAAAGTTGCATGTTACCATATGGCAGAGAACTAGTGAAAGGGTTAAGTGTCTTGAAGTGCCTCGAAAACATAATTTGAGTAACAGTATAGCATCATTTGTATGACAGGAGGTCTTGTTCCTAGTCGCTTCTCATGTTTTGATGTCCTTCATTGCATATAACATCAACTTTCAGCTAAGCTTCACGCAACATCCTGTCTTCAAAACACTTTATCCTTCCAGAACTAACGCAAAATAACCTGTTGCCTAACCATTTTCAGGCTGAATAAATCATGTTAATCGTATATATCGTTGCCTGAGAAAACGAATGCCGTATGTTCTATTAAGCTTAATAGCACATACGACAATCGTTTTCTCAGGCGACGGTATATCAATTCTATAGTTAATTCTAAATTAAAAATGCCTACAACTTATAAAGAAAACTAATTGAGCTAATTTTTTTAAGCTTTTCAAACAATTCACTTATGTTTACTTTCAAACACCCTGTATAAATATGTATGCGTGTGTGTATTTATGTCTGTCTGACACTGCCATAAAAATGTAATTTTTTGTAGCTTCATTTTTGTTAGACGCTCCTGTTGTGGCCTTCTGGTAATTGATAACGCTGTCAAAAAATTTTAATACAAAACACGCATTTTTTGTCTTTCAACACAAGACACAACAAAAGTAAAACATAAAATAAAAACCAAAATAAATAATATTTTTGTTCTACGAAATGAAGGTAAAATTCTTTAATAATGTCTGAACGTAGACGCTTAGAAATTTGTATTAATGTTTGCTGTCTTTTATGAGCATTGCGACATTTCTGCATTTTGAAGTAGACGCTGTGCTTTCTAGCTGCCATAGAGACCGAACACACAAAGACCCACTGAAAGCGGGTCACAGCATAAAGACATTTGCCGTCCGACAGACAGCGCGCAGACAGACACACAATTTTCATATACAACAGTGTCATAGAAAACTGTGCCCGCTGGCAAATTAGCTGCAAAATTGCCATGTGGAAAACGTTAAATACGAAGCCACAGTGTTGCCACCTATTTCGACCAACATGTGAGCCAATGACTGAGTGTTTGTGTGTGTGTGTTTAGTTGGTTTGCAATAGCTCCTTGGGGCTATTTATGTTTGTATGGGTATATGAGGAGTGTTTTTTATTGCTTTGCACGACATAGTAACCCGCTGCCACAACTACACATACAACACACTTTCAAGCTTTACGAAAACATATACACACACACAGTCACAATCATTTGTACCCTGGCGAAACTGTCGCTCTGTGCATTAGCTGACACTTTATAGTGATGAACATTTTCCTTCTCCGCCAATGTTGCGCTCACATACATATTGCGCGCTCGCCTCTTCATTTTATTTTTATTGTTTATAAGCTCAGGAAATGGCGTTCGCCCACACATGACGGCGAAATTAATACACGTTGCATGTGGCCATACATTCGCATACCAATGCATATGTGTGTGAGTGTGTGGATGTGTGGGTGAGAATGAAAAGGTTGGGGAAAATGTGAAAAGGACCAGGAAGCAACATAAAGCGCTATCAAGCTGGTTGCTGCAGTAAGCGGAAAAAGCATCTCTGCGGGCCAATGAAACATAAACGTTTCGCTGTCTCCTCGGTGTGGCATTTAAGTGAATGTGTGTGTGTGTAGTTGCTGTCGGAAAATAATTAAACGTTTTGCATTATTATCCAAGCAATTTGCTTTTGCTTTTGTGCTGTCGAAGTGGACGTTTTCTTTCTTTCGAGCAGCGTTTCGAATTCGTTCAATGGCGAGTTTTATTGGACTGCACGCTCGACGGTGGAGGGTTTGAATAATGAATTATATGAGCTGTGAAACAAATTTCTTTCGGCACACTTTTTAGAGAGAAGTAATAACCTGTGTAAATATGTTAGAGGTGTTCAAATTTGTAAAAAATTTCTGGTAATATGTAAACAATTTGGCATCAAAACACTTTAAGCGCACAGAGAAGTCTTACGGTTTTTGTCCCATGCGTCGAGTTTTTTGAGGCGCAGATCTTTTTGTTGCTTTTCAAATCTGCTTAATTTTGAAACAAAGTCAAGTTTTATACAAAGGACTAACGTAGGTAAGTACGTCAGTGGCGCACGCAGGGAGGGTTTGGGGGTCCAACACGCACCCAAATATAAAAATTCCTGGTACAAAATAAGATTTCAAATGGTATTGAGATCAAAAGTTGTACTCAGAATTTCCCTTCCCCCAAATTTAAATCATATGTGCGCCACTGAAATACGTTGTCGTAGCTGCTACGTGAAGGGCACACTTAGACCAAAAGGGCCCATATAATAGCACAACAGAATCCAAAGCCTTTACTAACAGAACCAGTTAGATCTTCTAACGAAGATAAACGGGCTATAACTAATCGTGTTGGATATATGCCTCCGCTTGTCGAAGAAGAGCTTCTCCAGGTTGATCTTTCTTCTGCTAGAGAGTCCAAGAGAATTACATGGAAGTAGAAAACGACTCCGTTTTTCTTCTCAACCTCTTCTATGCAGCTCCTGCAAAAATGATGGGAAAATGATCCCAAACCGTTGTTACGTGAGTATCTATAAAACTCTTACGCATCAGAATACGAATCATCGTCATCAGGAGTTAAAGAAGTTCTTTAGAACGGCGGAGGTTAAGAGATGACCAGATATGGCGAGTAGTATTACCATCATTACTTCTTTTCCAACTCGAACTCGGACTGATTCCAAGCGATGCTACATGCTCGAAAATCGACTCAGTAATGCCCTCTCTATAGTTGTCTGGATTATCTTAAAACCGGTGAATTTGAACCTATTTGACACTTGCAAGTTGGCACAGTCTTTGATGTCAAAATTGAAAGTAAATCTCCCCAGTAATGCCTCGCTTTCATTTTATGGATTGTTCTTATATCAAGAAACCCTCTCAGGTAAGTAACAAGTTCTTCGGCAGTTCGGCAGAGACTTGGCATTAGCAAAGCACAGTGGTTGAATTTTTTGAAACTGTATTCAAAACCCTAAGAATGACTGAAGGATAAAATCAAAATACCCCGAGCTGGCATTCTGCTTACCAAAAGCTGCAAAGATTGGTGTGACTTCAGCCTCTAGTAATTCCTTTTCTGGCCATAAAGACCGAAATTTAAATGTTCTAAGTAGATATCACAGCGTACCCAGCGAGACCAAGATGAGCCCTAAACAATACGAAATTAAAGTGCCCACAGTTTCACTCAGTGCCATTGTTGACCATCCTGAGTGCCCTCTGTGATTGCTAGGAGAGGCCAATCCATGTGAACGGAACCATTTCATCTCTCAGATGTTATTGAAGAAGTCCGATAACAGTGGTCAGGAGAACAATGCTAATCTTGATTGACATCAGTTGAAGAGTAAATAAGGGTCGCTAATTTCAAATCCGAAAACTCTTTTTCAAACTTAGCTTAAGTTTTCGTAAGAAATATGCTTGTAAGATGGAAGAGTCTTGTGGAGGCCCTGTGCTCCAGAGAGGATTGAACAAGGAAAAAAGTCCTTGTCAGGCTATGGGGTTTCTTTAATTTTTTCACTTTTTTTAAAGTAATTTGTAAACCTATAAACTTTTTGGCATAATTAACACATTAACAATGATTTTTATTTGATTTAGTTTATTTTGTTGAGGTTCATAGTTCCGCGATAACCAAATTTATTGCATTATGCATGTAACTTGATTCCCATTTTCTGTAAGAAAGCGTGACCCCAAATGACTTTAACCCTGAAAATCGACATAGAAAGTGGGGAATTGATTTCAAAGACCTTGAATTTTTTTGGGTTGATAACGTTAATCGGTTGTGTTTTTCTGCCAGGTGATTGACCTGCCGGAGGTAGTCCTAAGTGATGGGGCTGCCATCTAACATCGCTTAGAAACGTCACCTCCGTTATTTCGAGCTACCGCTCGTAGCGCCATCTGTTGTGAGAGCAGATTACAGCAGAATGGTTTGGGACCTTTCTAGATCAATTTGGTGCACTGTTTTTTCGCAATTGTCAGCTTCCCCTTCCAGGTGTCGCTAATGCACCGTGTAGCTGTAAGTTTGGTTTCTTTCTACAGCCACACTTGGGTTGGGAATCATTGAACTTGGGTATTTTGTAGGGTTGTTTTTAGGAAAATTTAGAGAACAGGAGGGCACCGTGCACACGGTGGAAGCTGAACCCACGACCTCTGGCATGGCGGTCTAGTGCACTCATGCTATGCTATCGAGGCTGCTGAGATTCATAGCTCCCACCATCTGTGGAAAAGCGTGACCCTAAATGGCTGTAGCGCTGAAAATCGACATAAAAAGTGGAAAATGGATTTCAGTGACCTTGAATTTAATGACCTTGAAACTTCTTAGTCAGTTCGGTTAGTCTATTATGTTAGTATATAAGTGACGTACCGGTCTCGTCTATTCAATGAACTTTCCCAATCTTTTTCTATCACTGAAAACTTGTTGAAGGTTGGAAGAACCTTTGTTCTTTTCCTCTCTTTTGTTGGCCTGAATAAACTTGAGACTTCGAAATTACTTCGATTAGTCCATAAGGCGTAGATAACGACTCGTATTTACTTCTCAACTCTTCCATCTTTTTCTCTCGTCTATTCTACGAACATTCCCAACTTTTTCTATCACTGCAAATTTGTTGAAGGTTAGAAGAACCTTTGTTCTTTTTCTCTCTAATATGTATTGGCCGCAATAAACTTGAGACGTTAGAGTTACTTCGATTAGTCCATAAGGCGTTACCACTTTTCTTTACTTGCTTCTTTCTTTACTTACTTCTCTTGTTAACTTTGAGCCCCTGAAGCAACCTTAGCTTTTCCTTTCATACATTGGCCACAATGAACTTGAGACCTCTAAGTTATTTCAATTAGTCCGATCAGTTCAATTAGTTAGAACTATTATTTGCTTCTCAACTCTTTAATCTCTCTTCGACGCTGCAAATTAGTTGAAATCTTTAAGCATCCTTTTCCTCTCTAGTTGAAATTGGTCTAATGACTTTGACACTTTGTAGTCCTTTCGATTAGTTCATTAGTCTTAATCTTGTCTACTCTTGAACTCTTCTTAATAGAAGAAGAGAGAAAATTTGTATGAAGATAAGTGCTTCGTTGACTCATTTCTCAGCTTCATCTTACTATTTGATTGCCGTTCCCTTCATTCCTTTCGTTCCCTTCAATATTTCTTTTTATAGATATCAGAATTCTGCCATACACGATATTTTTTCTAAATCGCAGATATTCTTTAATAACTCACTTAAATCAGCATTAATGTCAAACGCTCATAAATAATGATCTCAGCCAACTCAACTGTAGATTTTTGCACAAAGACTGCACTTTATGTGCTCAGACGCGCTGCCGCACATCTTTTACATATTTCACAGACTTTACGCTTCACTTGACATGCCATAAGTATTACTTATCGTCTAATCGAATTGGTTTTGCCAAAAAAAGAGGAAACAATTTTTGAATATTTTTGCCACTTTATGGCAAATCATAATTCAATATTCATTGCACTTTTTCAAGTCTAAAAATTTTTCACATTTTCTCTTTCCTTAAAAATTTGTTTTTATTACTAAATTTTCCAATCGAAAGTAACAAAAACGCCAACGAAAAGCATGAAAGAACGCAGCATAAGAGAGACGACTGTGCTCGCTGCGCGGTCGTTCGCATGCGGAATATAAATAAATTTGCATTTGTAGCGAAAATGTTGCAATATTGTAGCGCGACTTTTTACCGTTCGCTCGTTTGTCGCATTCATTCATTCAGTGCGTCGTTGCAGCGCATTTTTTTCTTGTCTGCCACTGAGGCTAAAGTGTGAATGTGCGGCTGAGTGTGTAGCCGCCTTTTAGGGGCACTGCGAAAAGTGAATGCATATCGAACGTTCGCACACTGAGCGAATAATGAAGGAAGGGTGGCGCAAGATGCACAATTTTTGCGACACCAATTCGTTGTTCTCTTTGTTGGTGTTGTTGTAATTTTCTTTGTGCCACACGCAGTTGCCACAATTCAGCGCCATTCAACGTTATTCATTGGGCATTGAGTGAATGGCGCCGCACACTTTCGCACAGACTTTCACACTCGCCCCTGCCACGCCCCTTACACTGCCATGTAACGCTGTGCTCTACAGTGCATGGCAACACATTGGCGACACGACTGCCGCTCGCTGGCGACTTCAATGTTGACTAATGTGCGTGCAGCCAGTGCGATGCGACAGCAAAGGGATGCACAGGGTTGCCATCTTGACAGTAATGCATGGTCGTGCTTGGCTTTGTATATGCACATATACTTGTATATACATATATGTATATACATACATATGTATACATTTTGTTGCAGCCAAAAGTGTGACTTCTACTACGCGCTTCCTTTCGTGCTGTCTTCGTACTTTGAGTTATGGCAAAAGATTTTGCGTACTTAGTAGCAGAAATGTTAGTAGATATAAATTTTGTATTTTTTATATTTTCGGTTGGACACAGCACAAGTATTGGACGATACAGCGCGTGTTGGCGGTTCTTTATTTATTGATGATGCAGCCAAAAATGTGAAAAAGTACTTTGGCGCCTGGTGCAACGATGGCTTTTGGAGTGGAAGTGCTGGAAAAGTGTTGGTTGCGCCAATATTTTAACCAATGGACAGCCATGCCATGTAATTTACGTAATTAGTTTATGCAATGTTGTGCAAAGTGTAGAGAAATAAATAAAGAATTTAAAATAGAAAAACGTACAAAAGAACTGTGTGCCATTCTTTGGTGGAGAAAAGAAGAAAATTTATTCAAGTTATTTTAAGTGAAAAGTGGAAACATTTTTGGGAGTTAAATTGAAACAAGCCAAAGTATGCATTTTAGTTGAATTTTTTTGACAACGATTGAGTGAAAGTAATATTCATTGAGGGCGTAATTGGTTGTGTCCAGCCACTAGCAGAAGTTTGCAAAAATTCTGAGTGTTGACTAAAATTTCAAGTGATCTTGAGTGATCCTGAAGTGATCTACCCATTTTTTAATAGAGTTACTACAAAACACAAACTCTTCCTAAAAACTGATATTTGTTGGCAACTCGACATCCTAAAGATATTGAATCATCAAAAGATGGTGCTGTTAGAATATCGAAAACCTTAACTCTTCCCTTTGTAAATTTATCAAGCCTACTGCTATCGACCTTCATCAGTCGAAATAGAGGTAGCTTGAGAAATACTCCAAAGATATTGATTGTTGGCGGATCAATAAGGGTCCCCCATGAAAGAAGACAGTATTTCTGGCCCAGACATAAGCGAAAAGTCGGTATGTTTCCTTTTTAAGTAGCATCAAAACTGCCAGTATCGACTCCAACGACACCGATGGTCGACAGATCCTCTAAGATGGACACTCTATTGTGGAGAGATGGTCTAAGGGGAAAACTCTATCGTAGAGAGATCCTCTAAGAAGAATACCCTATCGTCGGTAGATCCTCTAGAATAGACACAATATCGTCGAAGGATCCTTTAAGACGGACACTCTATCGTGGAGTGATCCTCTAAGAAGGATACCCTATCGTCGACAGATCCTCTTAGAAGGATACCCTATCGTCGACAGATCCTCTAAGAAGGATAGCCTATCGTAGGCAGATCCTCTAAGAGGGATAGCCTACCGTGGACAGATCCGCTTAGAAGGATACCTTATCGTCGACAGATTCTCTAAAAAGGCGACCCTATCGTCGACAGATTCTCTAAGAAGGACACCCTATGAAAGAAGAGAGTCTTTCTGCCCGAGGTACATGCAAAACGCTTTTCTGTTTCTTTTGTAAGTGGCATCAAAAGTGCCGTTATCGACCTCCAATTCGGTTCAAGTGAACATGGGATATACTCTAACGATACTGACTGTCGACAAATGCTCTAAGAAGGAGACCCTATCTTCGACAAATGCTCTAAGAAGGACACCCTATACTCGACAGCCCCTCTAAGAAGGAGACCCTATCGTCGACAAATGCTCTAAGAAGGACACCCTATAGTCGACAGATCCTCTAAAAAGGAGACCCTATCTTCGACAGCTCCTCTTAGAAGGACACCGTATACTCGACAGATCCTCTAAGAAGGAGACCCTATTGTCGACGGATCCTCCAAGAAAAAGACCCTATTGTCGACAGATTCTCAAAGAAGAAACACCCTATTGTCGACAGATGTCTAAGAAGGATACCCAATCGAAAACAGACCCTCTAAGATGAACATTCTATCATCGACAGATCCTCTAAGAGGGACACCCTGTCGTGGACAGATCCGGTAAGAAGGATACCCTGTCATCGACAGATCCTCTAGGAAGCACACCCTATCATCGACAGATCCTCTAAGATGGAAGAATAGAGTCTTTCTGGCCCAGACACATGCAAAACGCCTTTCTGTTTATTTTTTACACCAAGACTACCGCTCTCAACCAACAATTTGGTCCCGCCTGAGATATACGCTAACGAAACTGATCGTCGACAAACCCTCTAATGAGAGCAAAACCCATGAAAGAAGAATGCAAAACGTCTTAAATTTCCTTTTCTAACTGACATCAAGTCTGTCGTTCATTCCTTGGAAGATAATCTAATGGTATTGATTGTCGTCGGATGAATCACTTCTTCTGGCCCCCGGACTAAGTATGAAGCAAGTAAAACACTTCACTTCTTGTTTAGTAACTTAAATTAACGTTGAACCTATCGGCTTCATTTCCATTTCAATCTCTGGACAATCTTTTATGATTGGAGGACAATTTTTTATAATAATTTTACGTAACCAAAATTTTAATAAATATTTCTAATAAAATATAATAAATAAAAAAAATAAATAAAAAAAAATAAAAATAAATAAAAGATGAACTCTAATGTTTAAATAAAACATACAGATTTTCATTGCAATTTTGTAAAAAAAAATGGTTTTATTGTTTTTTTGTTTATTGTTTTGTAGAATAAAGTAAACTGTGTTAACCAAAAAAAAAGTCATTTATAAACATCTCTACTTTACATAGTCTTAGCAAGAACCCTGACAAAAAGTTTCACATTGAAACTATTTTAGTTTAGTATTCAGAAGTGTCGTTCGGAAGTTAAGACGCTGCTGGACTGCAGTAGACACCACAATGAGTATATAAACCGACGCATTGGGTCCGGCCCGCTGCCTCAAAGCCATCTTACACGCGCGCCGACAGTATCACCGGATCGGCCTCGATTTCCGCCACTTTTTCGTTCAGTTCCGCCTCGGCCTTCTTCAGTTCGTCGTTGGGCTTCTTGGTGGCTGCTTCGTTGGGCTTCTTGGTGGCCGCTTCGGTTGAGCTGTTCACCTTCTCGGTACTGCTGCTCTCAGATTGCTTGTCGCTGTCCACCTTGTCTACAGCCGCTGCCGCCGGATCCGCACTGGTGGTGTGTATTTTCGCCTTGGTGATGGTGATTTGCGGCGAATTGGAGCCCAAATCTTTGATGGTGGCCGAAATTACTTTGGTGTGTTGCACCTGAAATGCCGGAATGTTGGGCAGATCGCCACCGGAGAGCGGCTGCACGGAAATACGATCAATGACAATGTGTGTGGGGACTCGATTTGTGGATGCGCTGCTCACCTTATCGGTGCTCGTCGACAGCGATTCGGTGCTGGCCTCCGGCTTGCTGGCAGCAGTGCTCGCCTTCTCCGTCTCGTCGACGTTGCGTTTGGTGATGGGATGATTGCCGCTGTCGCTGGGCTTCTGTGTTACGACTGGCTCGTGCTTTGCGCTACTGGCGCCAGCGGCCGACTGATATAGATCCGATTCGAGATCGCCGATCAGCGACTGCAGCGACACCTTCTTCAGGCCACTGTCCGGATTCTCCGCAAAGATGCGACGCTTGACGATCTGCGATTGTTTGTCGGGCGACATCAAGTTGGCGTTCCTCACATAACCGGCGAATATGTCTTCCAGGCCCACAGGCATCGCGCAGATGGTGGCGCACAGAGTGCCCAGCAGCTGTGCCGAAGAGATGAATGCATTGTAGTGGAAAAACAATAAATCGAATTTAATCCGTCGCTTACCACAAGCGTGAGTGATGTGCAATACATCGTTCCTCGTTGAGGTTTCGTTTTGATTCGCTTGATTTTCGCTCCTCTCTGGTTGATCACTATTGATAATCTGATTCCACTGTGTGGCGGTGGCGGCCTTTTAAAGCATTGAGCTGCGAGCACATGACGATGGAAAGCTTTTGTTTTTGTTGTATGCACGAAAGCCAAAAAGGTGTGAATTTTTAATGTAAACGATGTGAGCGAAACGTTTCGTCGCAACGCGTAGAAGCTGGGTTTTTTTCGATAATTTGCTGGAGTTTTCGTTGAATTTCGAGCTGCCGAAATGCGAGGCTGAGGTTGTGTGTGGAGTCATTTTAAATTGCGTCGAACTAAGGCGGCGTCAAAGATATTTGTTATCGAGCTGAATATGGGCAGAGTTGTGGTCGTATGGTGGGTTCAGCGAGATGCAAAATGAGCGTAAATGCAATATTGAGAGGAAGTGGGCGGTATTATCGATATGCTACTTGTGTAATGTTTTGAAAACTGATCAGTTAGAAAGAGGTTTAGAATGACCCTACAATAATTCTTACAGTTCAAGACCCAATTTTATATGATTTTTTCTAAGGTTCAAGTTGAGTGTGAAACCCTGCCGCCCAATATTTCCAACAACTCAATACCAAGTTTTACATAAGTCAATCGTTATTAGTTTGACATAAATGACTTGGCTATTCCATTTTCCATTAGCCAGTTATATGAAGCTTAGTACAAGACATCCCAGACCCACTTTTCCTTCAACCAGTGGCAGACAGGTAAACATGAAGAATTCCTGGCCCATTCTCATGCTGTGCTTAATAAACAGATTTCGAGGTTGAACCAGACGCAGATCCCTCAACTCAGACAACTCAGAATCAGGTCCTAAGCCCGAGACCACATAGTCCAAGATTTCATAGATTAATGGAACGTGAATTTCTTCTCACGTCGTCAATATTTCATATGAATTTCTTAAGCTTTATTTCACATCTTCAATTTTTTTCCTTGTTCCCTCCTCTCTGGAGCTCAGGACTCACAGAACACAAGACTCTTCCAGCTTACACGATTCGGGCACATCTTCAATATTTCATTCAAATTTCTTAAGCTCCCAGCATAAAAAATTACACCAAAAATATTGGAAAAAATCGAATTTCATTCGCACCTTCAAAACCCCTTTTGAAGCTTCTCCACCGAGTCCGAAACCCTGCCATAAAGCTTGTTGAAGATAGTGAGCATCTAGTTCTTTTGATATCTTGGATCATAGTTGAAAGGTGGTTTGCGTATCTCTATTCTATAGAAGCTTCTAGGGTTTACATCTGCTCTGCGGAAAACTTTCCTCAGACCCAATGAGATCAAGTCAAGTGTTCATAGGTTCTTTCTTCGAAATTGTGTTTCTCAATCTTTATAGAACTAACTAACGCAATGCTTAAATGCCCCAATCCTCAGTCAGTCATGGAAAGCTTCGCTATAATCGATTTGAAGATTAAATGGGCGGAAAACGAATGAATGGAAAGAGGGATAGAAACACAGCTGAATGAAGGGATGCACCAACCAATGAATAGATGAATAGAAAAACAGTTGAATGGAGCGAAACTAATGAAATGAAGAGGCAAAAAAAACTAAAAGATGAATAAAAAGGAAGACAGAACATTAAAAAGTTGAAGTATCTGAAGAATGAATGGATCGATTAAAAGAAAGAAGGAGGCAAAACAGCTAAATGAGGAACTGAACGAACTGAAAGAACAGATGATTGAAGAGATTAACCAACTAATAAGGGGAATGGATGGAAAAACAGATAAGTGAAAAGATGAATCAACTAATGAAAGAAATAAAGGAAACACAGATTAATGAAAAGATGAAACAAGTAATGAATGGATGGAAAAAAAATAGTTGAATTAAGACATGGCTGAATCAATGAATGAACGAAACATTAAAAATGAAGAGGCTAAAGAACTAAAAGATGGATGGAAAGAAATGCAGTTGAGTTGAGTTGACAATGAATGGAAAAAAGAAGCAAAAACTGTTGTATGAGGAGTTGAACGAATTGATGAATGGATAGAAGAAAAAACCAGTGAATGAAGAGATGTACCAACTAATGAAAGGAAGGGAGAAAAAAAAGATGAATGAAAAGATGAATCAACTAATGAATGGAAGAAAGGGTCAACAGATGAATAAAAAGATGAATCAACCAATGAACTGATGGAAGGAAAACCCTCTAAATGAAGATGTGAAAAAACTAAAAGATGGATGAAAAGAAATACAATTGAATAAAAAAATTAAATAGTTGAAAAATGGTGGAAGAAAAGAAAAAAAACTGTTGTATGAGAGTTGAATGAACTCGTTAATGGATGGAAAGAAACCCAGTTGAGTGAAGGGATCAACGAACTGCTATCTACGAACCCAAGGCGCCTGAAACTTTTCAGACAGTTTAATGTAAAGGTTTGTGATTTCGCGCTCACATCACTCAGTGAGTCGTAAATACTAACTGTTTCCAGGTCTTTTCCGCAGCACTCAGTTGGAAGTTATCCTCAGTAAGTTGGAGATACTTTAATGTGGAGGGTGCTGGATTCGCTCTTATTTTAGTCAGTCATAAAAAGTTTAATTCGTTTGAATGTCTCCTTGTCTCCTCTAAAATAGTTAGTCGTACATGGCTTTACAAAATGGGTTATGATTTGATTTTCAGTCAGTTGTATACAATTATTCATAGAAAGCTCTAATCCAAAGCTAACAACAATCAGTCTCGATTAACACAGATTAACATGGAGAGCTTTGGATCAGTTTTAAGCCAGTAAGAAGCTTTTGAATCAGCAATCACTGCAGTTGATAGATTAACTTGAAGTTGTCCGTATTTCACTGATTAAATCACTTACTTTTGGATAGTTTGGCTCTTAGGTATCTAATTTACACAACTTACAGTCGTAGACACCTTCAAATAAAATGTCCTAAACCCCCTCTTTGATTACTTAGTTCCTCTACTCATTTGAAACACTGACAAGCTTTTCACAAGCTTTTCACCTGACACAACTTTTGTCTATACATCTCAACAACCCAACATATGCAAACGATTCCGCGTGTAGCGCAGTTTTCATTCACACTTGAACGCACCCAACATTGTTGGAGTCGCAACCAACTTGCCGTTTTTTTTTGTTCAACAATTTTTTTTTACTCAATTCAAACAATATCGGGGTGTACGCAGCACTTGTACGAAGTGGGTCTTGTTTGCTTTTGACTGGCCAGTGCTGCCGTTTGGTGGCCACGGGGGCAGCCGACCTGTGTGTTTTGGGGTATTTTTTGCTTGATGCGCTCGACGGAGCTTTTGATTTCTCAGCGCCGCTCAGTGGACTGGAACGTGGTGTTAGTTGCTAAATATCTGTTTGCCTGTGCGTTTTACGCCTTTTTCCGCCGTTAGATTTTTAAACTCTGTTTCTCGTTTTTTGTCAGAGTGGCGCTGAAAAGTCCCAATTTTAAAACAACGCCGATCTGTTTAGCACTTAACACGCAGCGTTGAAATACATACAACAATAATTAGGGAATTTATTGTGACAGCCAGCTGTTGGTGTGAATTATTTGTAAATTTTTCCATTGTTTGTTTTTTTTTCTGGTGTGCTTAGCACAAATTCTGCAGCCATTGTTGTTGTTAATTCAAGAAGCGGTTAAGAAGTGCTTTTGCCATGATTCGGATGTCACAGAGACTGGAAAAATTTACAATAACTTTGTACTAGACTTAGACTAGACTAGACTAGACTAGACTAGACTATTCATGAAAACTTATTTAAATATTTCAAAAAGCAATATTAATTTCTTTAAATAAATTCACAATTATTGATGACTCACAAATGGCATCTTGTGAAAACTTCCCGTTGAAGTTTATGTTTTCAGCGATTTTTTATGACAAGTTAGCTGCGCCATAACCGATGTCCTATGTTGTTACTGCATACCGAAGCCGTTAATTAAGCTTTAAAAAATGTGTTAATGACCATTAAAAAAACTGACGCACTTCGATCTTTTGTACGTCATTGGCACTTCCTGATGGCTGCAGTTGGCACTGGCTCGATGATCTCGTGACACACGTGAAGCGGCAAGTCAAACGTAAACAACTTAATTGATGAAATTCACGGTTTGACGATGAATTGAAAAAAAATATGTATCTTATTTTATTTCCCACAGCCTTTCTCTCCCATATACCGCGTACTAAATTATTTTATTTTATTTTGTTTTATTTTATTTTATTTTATTTTATTTTATTTTATTTTATTTATTTTATTTATTTTATTTTATTTTATTTTATTTTATTTGATTTTCTTTTATTTTATTTTATTTTATTTTATTTTATTTTATTTTATTTTATTTTATTTTATTTTATTTTATTTTATTTTATTTTATTTTATTTTATTTTATTTTATTTTATTTTATTTTATTTTATTTTATTTTATTTTATTTTATTTTATTTTATTTTATTTTATTTTAGACTTTTTTATTTTTTATTTTATTTTATTTTAGACTTTTTTATTTTGATTTAATTAATTTTGATTTAAGTTATTTTTTACAATTTTTATTAAATTTTTTTTTAATTTTTTTTAATTGAATTGAATTGAATTTTATTTTATTTTATTTTATTTTATTTTATTTTATTTTATTTTATTTGTTGAATAATCTAATTTCTTTTTTTTTTTTGGTTCATAAATATTTCCGTTGTTGTCGTCTATTGTTGTTGTTATTATTTTTAGAAGATTTAAGTGTTGCTGTAGCAACACTGTTATTGTTATTGTTTTGTGTAGTTGTTGATGTTATTATAGTTCATGTAATTGCTTTTGTTGTTGTTGCTACTATTGTTGCTACTATTTCTGCTGTTAATGCGTCTTTAGCTTCACTTTGAAGGTATTGTTATCTTGATTGTTGTTGTTGTCGTTGTTACCATACAAACACATATTGTTCTCATAGGTTGTTGTTGTTATTGTGTTCATTCACAGCTGTTGCCGCTTTTACGTTGCTATTGTCGGTTGTCGTAGTGTCGATTTTTGTTGTTATTCCAACTGTTGCTGCTTGTTTTTACTTAAGTGATGTTTTGGCTTCATTCAACTTTTGTTGTTGTTTTTGTTGTTTTTAGCCTGTTGTTTCTGCTGTTGCATTGAGTTTCAATAGAGATCTAAGCTATTGTCACATTGGGCTGTTGTTGTTGTTGTTTGTTTGGTTTTACGGAATTTGTTGTGTTCAGCAAAGCTTCAAATTTCTTATTAGTTGTTGTTTTTATTCTTATTTTTAGTATGATTTGATATTTTCAAAATACGTTGTTCTGAATATATTTGCTTATTTTTTAGTTGTTTTTAGTACTTCAAAAATTGTTGTTGTTATTTTCAGTAGTTATTACTCAATTGTTGTTGTTTACACTAATTGTTGTGGTTCAATATTTGTTGTTGTTTTTGTTCAATTGCTGATACTATTCCCAGTGGCTGTGGATCAATTGTTGTTGTTATTTCAGTAGTTCTGCATTTCAAGTTGTTGTGGTTGTGGTTGAAATCGAAATTTATTATTAGTTGTTGTTGTTATTTTTAGAATAATTTGACACATTCAAAAGGCGGTTTTCTTAATATTTGTGCTTATTTTTTAAGTTATTTTTAGTACTTCAATAGTTGTTGTTGTTATTGTTAGTAGTTTAGTAGTTATTGCCACAACTTTTGTTGGTATACTAGGTGTTGTTCTTTTTGTTCAATTGCTGATGTTATTTTCAGTAGTTCAATTGTTATTGTTTTTTAATATTTTTGAAGTTGCCTTTTCAGGTTGTTGTTGTTTTAGACATAAGTTGTTTCTTTTTTAGTTTTTTGTTTTCATTTATCAGTTTTTTAACTTCCAGCTAATGTTTTTGTTATTACTTTTAGTATTTAATAACTTTTACTTTCTTACTTTTTAGTTACTTTTACTTTTATTAATGTTTTTCTTTTTTTTATTGTTAGTTTCAGTGATTGTTAGTCAATTATTGTTGTTATTTTCATTAGTCAGTCTTCAATAGATGTTGTTATTTTTATTTTTGTAATTATAACTTTCCTTTTATTGTGGTTGTTGTTGTAATTTTAAACAGCTTTTGTTTATATTTCAGCTGGTTTTTGTTGTTATTTGAGCAAGTTTTACAATTTCCAGCTAATTTTGTTGTTGTTATATTCGTTAATTTTGTGGTATTTTCAAGAATTGTTGCTGTTATATTTAGTTGTTCTATAGTGTTCAATTGTTGTTGTTGTTGTTGTTATGGACAGTTCTTACTAATATAGTTAGTTAGTTTGTTTTTGTTGTTTTTTCAGAAATGCTTCAAATTTGCACCTCATGTTGTAGCTTTTTCTAGTTTTTTAATTATTGTTTTCAACTATTGTTGTTGTTTTCTGTGCTTTTTGTTCTTAGTAAAAATTTTTTTAGTTATTCTTTTCTTAAAACTCAGTGTTGTTGTTTTTGCTGCTTTCAGTTTTTTTCGATGCTCTTTTCAATTGTTGTTGTTACTAACTTACACTTGAATTGTTGTTGTTACAACAATACGTTGTTGTTGTTGCTGTTGTTTTTGCTACTGCTAAAGTAGTATGTTGTTGTTCATAAGTCATTTGTTGTTCTTGTTAAAAAAATATCACACATTGTGTTCAATTGTTGTTGTTACTCATTCAGGCTTTATTTTTGTTGTTAATACATCACTTTGTTGTTGTTGTGATTGTGATTGTGTTGTTACGGTTGTGATCCCTTTGTTGTAGCTACTATTAAAGCAGCTTGTTGTTGTTGTCCGTATGTCAGTCTTTTGTTGTTCTTGTTAATAAATTGTTGTTTACAATTGTTGTTGTTGTTACTGTCCCGGACTTTTGTTTTTATTGTTGTTGTTAATACATCAATTTGTTGTTGTTGCTAATAATAATTGTTTGTTGTTGTTGTTACTGTCTCGGACTTTGGTTTCTGTTGTTGTTGTTAATACATCAATTTGTTGTTGTTGCTAATAATAATTTGTTGTTGTTATTACAGTCTCCGACTTTATTTTTGTTGTTGTTGTTAATACATCAATTTGTTCTTGTTGCTAATAATACTTTTTTGTTGTTGTTGTTACTGTTTCCGACTTTATTTTTGTTGTTGTTGTTAATACAGCAATTTGTTGTTGTTGTTAATACATCAATTTGTTGGTGTTGTTGTTGTTACTACTAAATCAGCTTCTTTTTTGCCCACACATCAACTTTTTGTTGCTCCCACGCTCACCAGTTTTGTTTTTGTTGTTATTACTAGAACTGACTGTTGTTATTGTTGCTTTTTGTTTCAACTGTGTTTATCGTTTAAAGCTGATGTTATTGTTATTGTTGCCATTTCTCACAGCGATTGTTGCCGCTTCCCGTGTTTGTTGTAGTTGTTGTTATTGTTGCATTTAGATGATGAAAATGCTGCCATTTCTGCCACATCATTTCATTGCTACCGGCGTTGCCAACAATTTCGAGTTTGATCCGATTCAGCTACGACTCGGCTCGTGTTGTGCGCAATTAATTAGCATCCTTTTGCCACTGCGCTTGTTGTTGTTGTTGCTGCAGTCGCTGCCAGTGTGCGCCAATTACCACATTTCGCATACAACAATTAACAGTCAATGTTAATTAAGTCGAATCGCACAAGTCGTCCACAAAAAATAAAACTAAAATCAGCGATTCCATTGACGCGTGTAAACATCTACGAAGAACTGGAAAAAAGCTGAAAAACTACGCAAATTGGCAATGGCTATAAAAACCACATCAAGGTGCGGAGCAGAATTCAAATCAGACGAGTCGTTGCAGCCAAACCAAGCAGACAAAAATCTCATCTATCGGTGTCGCTATAACCGAAAACGCGTTCAGCGTACAATTAAACTTTACGGGTCTTGCGCCACAGTTTGCAGGCGAGTGTGCGAGAGTGTGTGCAACCAGAGGAGGCAACAGCAGCGCTGCACAATAAAGGACAACAAAAGCCAACACAACCCAACATGCAGAACGGAGCGAAAATTGTGCTGGCATGCGGCTTGCTGGCCGTGTGGTGCACACTGACACTGGCGCTGCCAGTGCTCGATGGCACATCGGGCATTGACAACTCCACCATCGAGGAGCTGCGCGCCAGCGTCAACGACACACCGAAGAATCTGTAAGTACGGGCAGTTCCCAACTCAAGTGTCACTTCCACTCATTGCTTTCTCATTTCTCACTCGTTGCAGTTACGTGGTCAAGGCAGTCGTCTACGAGATTGGCATACTGACCGAGGCCGACGAGAATGACACGTCCAGCTTTGAGACCCAGGAGCGCGTCGACCTCACCTTCTTCGATGCGCACACGAACAACAGTCACATCGATCTGGGCAACATACCACTGCCCATACAGACGAACATCTCCGGCCAGGTGCTGACCGGCATTGCGCCCGTCAACATTGGCGCCTTCAGCAGTCCCAGCGAGCTGCTGTCGACGCTGCCGCTCACCGGCACCATTGTCAACATTACGCAGAGCAACACCGCGTACTATCAGCTGACCGCATCGAATGCCACCGCCACCGATCGGCCGCACGTGGTTAACGACGACGAGCTGACAGATGTGGGCAACCTCTTCGCGAACGTATCGCCGCTGGGAGGCGTGTCGCGTCCAAGCGATGAGTCAACGAATACGCTTGACGGCCGCGAGGATTAGCCGTGCTGTTCCATTCCGCTGAGCGGTGTTTGATAGTCGTAGATGTTAGTGGTTGCCATTTGTTAGAAGACTGTGAATTTATAATAGTTGCGTTTTAAAGTTGTTTCAATCAGTCGATTGTGCCCGTTGATGTGACGATTCGATGTTTTTGTTGTGCTCATTTTTTACTCATGTAATAAAGCCTCCTCATACTGATTAGCAAACCTAACTAACAACGAGTGTTTGGGTTTTATTTTGGGCAAAAGAGACAGAAATTGTTTGATGCGAAAACGTCGAAGAAAGTTGATACAATTTCATACATAAGTATGTATGAATATAACGTAGAGGATGTTCCAATAAACTAAAATTAAAACTTTACTCTTTCGTTATCTTGTTGCCACATGGCAACACGCTTCTTCGTGAACATCTGAAAACTCGATGGTTTCAAGAATGCATTTTTTTGTTGATCCTAAGAATAGTCTTGAAGCTTTAGAAATAATACAAAATGAATAAACTAAATATTGAAGCTTAACCCTTTTGACCTCAAAGTGGTCTGAGAACATCTTCACCTATTTGTCATCTTATAGCAAAAGCTACGATTGATTTATTTGTTTAATTTAAGTAGGCAACAACAAATTAATATTTTTAGAAGTGAATTCAAAGCAAATTACAAAAATGTGTCTGTTATCCCCAAAATAGTTTTCAATAATTTGCAGCGAGTGAAAGTTTGTGTTCTAATTGAATTCTACGAAATGGATGCGTTGGATCAAAACCCTGTTTCTTTAATAATGGTAAAATAAATACAAAAAGTAATAATTTTATATTTTTCCATAAGCATTAAATAATTTTTCTATAATTAAAAAATATTGATACAAACTTTTTTTAACCCGTTTGAAGCTAAAATCGTTCAAAAGTAAACTAGCTCCAAAGCTCTAAGTACGAAATAAACACTTGAATACATTTTCAGTTTTGGCTTAATTCTGGCGTTCAAGTTAATTTTTGACCTTTGATGTATTCAGAGACCTATAGTAGAATTTTATGGCGAATATTTTCATGTTACATTTTGTCCTTAAAAAGTCCTGTTTTATAGGACATTTTTGGCATTTTAGAAAAGAAGGGTCAAATTGACCCGTACAAATAGGAGCTACAAGGATAAAATGCTCCACAAAAATGTTCTCCGTAGTATTTTACATCAAATTGCTGAACACATCATATACCTCAAATGTGAGATTACATGGTTTTCGTATGCTGATTCACCATAAGAATGCGCAAAAAGGGTAAAACTTTGACCATTCTTAAAAAAAAATTCAGACGTAAACTTTCAAAATGCCGATACACGTATATTTGTTTTTGACCGCCTCTACCAGAATCAGTTGTCAGAACCTTGTTATTTTTTTTTGTGTTGTGCAGCGTTATTTTTGATTCCAATTGTTTTAACCACTTTTGAAATCAATAGGCCCATTGGTTCAAGTTTTTTTATGGTCTTCCCTTATGTGAATCTTAACCCATTGTTGACCCCGTTAAATTTTGATTTTCGAAATATTGAAAAAATCGTATCGATTTATTTTTGATTTGAAGTATTTTTACTAAATTTGAAGTCAAAAGGCGCATAAAATCACATTTCTTCATACAACACCTTATGTTTTGCCTCTTAAGACCCCGATTTTAAAAAATATCCGTCTTAGCGGAGGTTTATTACCCTTATGTTTCATCCTTAATGTTTCTATAGTTAAAACTCTTCATAATTGTAGCTTTAGCGGTTTGTTCTGCGCGGTGATGAATCACTCTGTCAGTCAATCAGTCTTTCCAACCATTTTTATTAATCAAAACAATCATACACGAATTAATGTTACAAGCACTAAGAATACAAATCCAATAACTTAAGTAAATTTAATTAAATTGAAGTGCATGAAATAAATATTCAAGCATGGCCAGACATCGATTGAATGACGCAAAAGAAAAACTAATAAAGGTCAACAGATGATTAGCCAATGAAATCATCAACACACACACACATAGATAAGTACCTAAGTGTGAGTAAAGGCACATAAATATTATGACACACATACAAAAATGCAATCATAACATGTTGCAATGTTGAAGAGGGGAAATACAAACATTGAGCGCTTATTTGTGGCGCATTGAGTTCACTTGGCTATGAATGAAAGAGTCGGTGCGCGTTTTTGCTGCCTTGAAGTGGTGCAGTGTGATTTAATTATTAACAACAAGTAAATAGAGCAAAGTAAGTGCAATTAATTAATTGGGGCCATGACCTTAAGCGGACAGTAAAAGCAATGATGAGATGAGCAATGAGCTTCAAGGAATACATGAAATAAGTTTGCAAAGAGAGAGCTGGAACCTTGGTGCGAGAAGAGTGCATTGGAGATGAGATTTTCATCATAGTTAAGGTGCGTAGTAGTGTGCGGCCGAAGGTGAACTTTTGGCCGAAGCCGAATATTCGGCATAACTAAAATATTCCGCCGAATTCGAAATAAATATAAAAATAAAAATTATGGTAAGGAAAAAATTTAAAAATAAATTAAATTAATAAATAAAATTACTAAATTAAACTAATAAAAATTAATGAAAAAAAACTTTCTTAACAAAAACTGATCAAATTTAAACGTTCGATCTTTATTCATTTCAAATAATAAAAAAATAATAAAACTTTTTTTTCAGAAAAAAACTGGTAAAATTTAACCGATTTTTTAATTTATTTTTTGTTCCACTTAAGAACTAATAAAAGAATAAATACACATATTTTAGTAAAAAAAGAAATAATTAAAAATTAATTTAATTAAAATTAAAATTATAAAATTGAAATTAAATTGAATTAATTAAAATTAAAAGTAATAAATTAAAATCAAATGTAAATAATTAATTTAATTATTAATCGCAATCTTAATGTCCGAAATATCGATGAAAAACAGAGCAAATGGACTTGCATTACAGGGTAAAAACCTTCGGCTAAAGTATTCGGCTATTTTGGGCAAAGTCGAAGCAAAAGATTTAAAACTAGCCGAATAAGCCGAAAGATGAATATTCGGTTGGACACTAATGCGTAGTAAAACATGGCTTCAGATGGCCAACAAAAGTTCCGAGATTAATTGAAACTCTGAATAACTTAGTTGATCTCAGAGCTAAAGAAACGAAAGCCTTGTTAGAAACAGTTCGTCATATTTTGACTCTCGCTTTAGCAACAAACTACTTATTAAAAAAGTTATCTCATCTAAGAAAACGGAAGCGTTATTAATCGCAACTCAGCATGTCCTGACAATTGTCATTAAAATAAATTGTTGTATCTTTTGACATTATTTCTAGTGAACTTACAGGACCCAGTTATGTTATTACAACAGTGATGGGCATTCTGATTCTCGCTAGTAGGGAAGAACATATTGATTCTCCATCACTGGAGTAGAAAGATGGCTAAGCCGATTATTCGACTACAAGGCTGAAATTGAGTTAAAACCGAATCCCAAGGTGAATAACTTAAGCTCTAAGTCCTAAAGGTATGCAATGTATAGCAACAAATGTTCGTTCAGTGTTTTTTTTAGGCATTGTAAAACTTCCGGAGACTATTGCATGGACGACTCGAAGGGATTCCAGATATTTTGATACTGATTTACCCTGCGAGCATAAAAGTATGAAAGGCAGCCGTGAAAAGTGCCAGTTAGATTTCGGTTTTGGCAAGCGAAAGTGTGATATGGCAGTGCAACTGTGAATAAGGTGAACTCAACTAAAAAATTTGAGTTTTTTTATTTTGGCACAATCCAGCGATACGAATCAGTCCTGCGTTGGGCATCAAATACATCACTAAGCACAACCATTTTAATAATTATCACTTTGTAATAGCATTTATAGTATGGCCGAAGCCGAATATTGGCCAAATGTGGCCGACGCCGAATCTAAAATAAAAACAAAAAATTCAAAAATCCTTTGTACTGTCTGAATTGCATTCAAGTTGTAGAACAATTCTTAAAAATTGCTACTTAAATATTAATTTTAAATTTATTTGCAAAACCAGATTTTCATGAATTAAATATTTTTTGAAACATTGTGAAAAAGTAGAACTGAGCTAAAAAATTGCAACTGTGTTTATCTTGGCACAATCCAGCGATACGAATTAATGCTGCATTGGCCATCAAAAGCATTACTAAGCACAACCAATTTTAAAAATAGCACTATTGACATTGCTACTTTTGCTTAACATATCAAACGATATGTATTCAACTTCAGTGAACATTTTGGTCTTCGGCTTGTAGTATGGCCGAAGCCGATTATTGGCCGAATGTGGCTAAGGCCGAATCTAAAATAAAAACAAAAAATACAAAAATCCTTTGTATTGTCTGCATTGCATTCAAGTAGTAAACCAATTTTTGTAAATTGCCACTTATGTAAATATTAATTTTCAACTAAAGAATTTCAATTCTTTTTTTTTGGCACAATCCAGCGATACGAATTAATCCTGTATTGGCCATGAAAAAGCATCACTAAGCACATCCATTGTGATAATTAGCACTTTTGACATTGCTACTTTTTCTTACCATATCGACTGATATGTATTCAACTTCAGAGAACAATTTGGTCTTCGGCCGAAGCCGATTATTGGCCGAAGCCAAATCAAAAATAAATTTTAAAAATACAAAAATCCGTTGTACTGTCTGAATTGTACTCAGGTTGTAGAACACTTCTTGTAAATTGCCACTTAAATATTAATTTTCAATTAATTGGCAAAAACAAATTTTCATGAATTAAATATTTATTGAAACATTTTACTTGCGCTCATTGAAAAAATTACTAAAAATACGAATGTTACTTTTGAATGCAGCTAAAAATATATCCGTCATAAAAATTGTATTTATTTAAGTAAGCGTGTTTACAGTTCTAAACAGCAAATAACAAATGCTAATTGATTTCATTTTTATTGAAGTGCTCGGCTCGGGTGTTAATTTGATGGGTAAACGCCAGACGAGACTAGAATTAGAGACGTGAAGCTCTGAACGATGCTGAACGCACGTAAGTTGGAGATAACCAATGCAATGAATTTTTGTATGAGACAAAAGGTTTAGGTTTTGTGTGGAGTGCAAGGCGCAGTTAGTCAGTATAGAATTTTTGTGTGTAGCATAAAATTAAAAATAAAATTAAAATTATAATAATTAAAGACTTTTTCTTCTTCCTTTGCAACAATCTGCAACCATTTCAAAAATTACCAAATATCCGTTCATACATTAAACAGCCACACCCTGCCAGCAACTCGCAACATGTACTTAGTCGCCAAAAAATATGTTTACTGCAGCGCCATTTATTTGCTTTCAATTCTCTCTTTCAAGCACACAAATAGACAAATGTATCTATGTACTCATATATATCCGCACATGACACAACTCATTTCCAATTTTTTGTTGCTAACCTAACGAAAGGTTCATTGACTTTTGCTCTCAGTTGGCTACCATCACAAATCTTTGCTATGATTTCTCTATTTGGTTGTGGCTTTTGGAAATGAAATGTACTGTGTGGTTGTTTTGTTTTTTTTTTTTTGGCAAACTTCCATAACGACAATTCCGCACGTTGCGTAGCGTCGCCACACCTCTTCCACTACCATAAAATTGCAACCGCAATGTCAACAAACTACAAGAAAGTCTTCCAGTGTCAGTGCTGTGTCGCAGTCGCAGTCGGCGTCCTTGACTCAAGTCTCTGGTCTGCCAGTTGCTGTGCTGAATGCCGACGGTATTCCTGTCTGACTATCTGTTTGTCTGACTGTCTGTTTCCGTGTCGCTCTTCGTCTGTGTCTGCCACCTTTTGCTATTTGTATTGAAAACTTTTGCGGTTTCATTGATTTTTCCTCACTTGGCTTGATGCCATTTGTCACTGTTTAGAGATTTTTTTGCTTCTTCTCAACTTGTTTGTTTTTGATAAATTTTGTTGTTGCTAATGTTTTTGACAAACTATTCGTAGTGCATTTGGTGAGTTAAAGTGGGAATTGTATTGGCCAACTGTTTGTAGAGTTGGCTAGAATTTTTTTGCATACTCTGGCAGCCCAAAAGTATGCAGCAGTGTAGTAGACAGTTATTGGAAACTTAGTAAAACGATTAGCTTTAGTTTTGAAGAACACTGTGCAGCAAAAGTTGAAATACGGTGAAAAAGGTATTCGATGCAGTAGTTGAAGGTCGATGGCCAAGAGGGAGAAGGATGACACACATCTCTTAGTGTGAAGAACTGGAAAAGGCGCCTGTTTACAATTTGGGTTGCTAGGACCAGTTGAGTAAGGAAGTAAATGCTATAGTCGGCCAACAACTAATCATTAGTTCATTTTGAATCTGATTTCTTTGAATAACAAAGTTGATTTCATCATGTGATGGGAACATGATGAAATCTACTTTTTTATGAAACTACAGATTTAATGTTACTCATTAAGAATTTTTATTATTATTTCATTTATTTATTTAAATAATTTTTTTATTATCTAACATTGATTTTTATTTAAAAAAATACTCACTTTAAAATTTGAATAGTTTGCTTAAAATTTGAATTTTCGTTTGAATTCAAATTAGTTAAAACGATTTAATTTAACAATTAACTAATTTTAACTCACATCACAAGCAATTATGAGCTATTTTTAATTAATTTTTGGTCTTAAATTAATTAATATTATATTAATTATATTTTATTATATATTAATTATATTAATATAATTAATTATTAATAATTAATTATTAATTAATAATTAATTATTAATTAATAATTAATAATTAATTATTAATTACTTATTAATTATTAATTAATTATTAATAATTAATTTAATTAATTAATTAATTAAAATTAATTTAATTAATTTAATTTAAAATTAATTTATTTTAATCAATTAATTATTAATTAATTAATTAATCAATTAAATTTTATTGAAATTAAATAATTTTAGTTAAGTAATTAATTAATTTTAATTAAACTTTTAATTCATTTTAATTAGTTAATAGCTTAGTTCAATCTAATTAAAATTAGTTAATTTAAGACTAAAAATTAATTTAAGACTAAAATTAATTAATTAAATTAATTAATTAATTAATTAATAATAAATATTAATGAATTTTAATAATAAATATTAATTAATTTTAATTAATCAATTAATTAATTAATTAATTAATTTAGATTTAATTACAATTAATGAATTTTTATTAAAATGAATTAATTAATTCATTTTATTTTATTAATTAATTTTAATTAGATTTAACTAACATTAATTCAAATTAATTAATTATTTAATTTAAATTACTTTTAATAAAAAAATTATTAATTAATTAACAATTAATTAATTTTGACTCACATTACAATCAAGCTATTTTTGTGACTGTCAATTTATGACAATTTATTTCGAACAACAAATACTCACTTCAGAATGTGAATTGTTTGCTTGAAATTTTTTGCTCGTAAATAATTTGAATTAATTTGAATGACTCATGTCACAAACAGACTGGGTTAGTTACATAAAATCAATTACGAGCTAAAAAATCAATTATGAGCTATTTTTGTGACTGTTAATATATGACAATTTATTTTGTAACAAAAAAACTTACTTTAGAACGCGAATTTTTTGGCCGAAATGTTAATGTTCGTAAATAGTTTGAATAATTTTTAATGAATGAAATTTAAATAATGAAAGACTGAATTAGTTACACAAAACCAATTATGAACTATTTTTGTGACCGTCAATTTATGACAATTTCTCTGACAAAAAATACTCACTTTAGAATGTGAATCGTTTGCTTTAAAGTTTTATTTTAGTAAATAATTTCAATTAATTTTAATGACTCACATCACAAACAGGTTGGATAAGTTACATAAAATCAATTATGACCTATTTTTGTGACTGTCAATTTATGACAGTTTTGCGTCAGTTGGCAACGCGCAAATGAACGTTGTAGCAGCTGCGACATTCAAACGGTTAATTGATACTAATACGCACGCAGCAACCGAACGCGCACAAGTTTGCACACATAGACAATATACACATATGCATATCTATTTATACAGGTACATATGTACGCATCCAACTATAATTATATACATACTGTACATATACACATTATGTATGTATGTGCAGCATTGTTGACGTGGTAATTTGTAAATTATACACAAATTTCTAACATACGGATAACTAAATATTTGACTGTCAAATTATCAACAACTTGTCATATTGGCACGTTTTGTCGACGTGCCGCCGTCGCCAACACTGCGCTGCGCCGTTTGCGTTCCTAATTGACAGCACTGGTCGCTTGTCAGCGGTGCGCCTGTCACTGTTAATGCTAATTATGAACGTATGCCTAAATGTATGCAATAATATTTTGCATATTAATTAGGGCATTTTAACGCACTCAGCAGCAGCCGAGTGGGTTGCAAAAAACTCCCGAAAGACTAATATTTAAAACGTTTAATGGTCAGCAAATTCAATTGAAGTCAAATGTGTAGAGTTCATGCAAAAGTTACATTTTCGTTTGATTAAATTAGATTTAATTGCTTAGCTAATTTGTGCGCATGTTGTATGCATTCGCAGTATGTACAAATTAAAGTTTTAAATTCAAAATGTAAACATTTTCAATATTTAAAAATTCGATAAAATTTTGTTTTTCAACTGATTTGCAACTGCAAAGCCCATTCGCCCAGCAATCGTTCGTTTAACAGCAAACCCACACACCCTACCATGGACACAAACCTCTCACCCTCACTACTGATGCCGCGTGCCATCAAAATCTGCCCTTTTCTGCAGAGAATCACGCAACCATGCACAATTCGTGCCAACTCTCTACGCTACCGGAAGTGCCAACTAGAAACTCCATTTTGAGTTTTTTTTATGCTTTATTCTTGTTGCATTCCATTTCAGTTTACCATATCCGGTAAAAATTACACGCTTGCATGAAATGCACCAACTGTTGGTGGTCGCTGCGATGGCGGCGCGTCGCTGCTGGACGCCAAGTGGGCGCAGCAGGCAGTGCACAGTAAAACAGAGAAACGCCAGAACGTTCAAAAATGCAACTAATTCAAACTATGAGGAGTGAAGCACCCAATAGGAATGCTGGCCATAAATAACTGAAAAATTGTTTACAAAATCTATAAAGAATAAAAATCGTAAATTGGTTATTGTATATTTGGCTAATTAGTTTCGATGTCGGTAAGAGTCGACCTTTGAATATAAATTCAGTACTTGTGTTGCCCCTATTTATGATCTACGGTCTCAGCTATTCGTGTCGTCTTATGTTAAACTTTCCCATCAAGACATTGAATTTCTTTCCAAGAGATCAAAGACTTGTTGTGACATTTTGAAGATGATAAAGGTGGAGTTACAGACCATCCAGTATATGCGTTATGCATTGAATGCAGTACTTGCGGTACATGCATTTCGTACATTGAAGTTACACATCGTGCATTTTGTGCGACATGTTTATGTTTCTAATCAGTTGATTGAAGTTTGTATTGAACTTTTTCCTTTCGATTTGTGATTTTGTTGAGTGAGAAAAATAAAAAATTTTTAAAAATGGAGGAAGAAATCGAAATTTTCAAAGAATTTATTGAGTTCGTCGACTTCAATCAGCTGATCTGTTTGTGCGACGGACGTAATGCAAACAAAAGTAGAAAGTTGCTCAACTTTTTCCATCGTATCCGACAATCCATCATATGCGTTGCGCTAAGTAACTTGTTTCATACAGCTGCACTGATTATACTTTTTTGACAAATGCACGGAATGGAATAACGTATATACTGGATGGTCTGTAACTTCACCTTAAGAAAATTGTATACGTGCAAAATTTTTTGTTTTTCTACGATATTCTTCTCTCCAAACACATCACTTTTGATGGGATGATGCGTTGTAAAAGCTTTAGTGCCTTAAAGTATGCTATTAAACTGGCATATTCATTGGGCTATGCGTTATTAGAAACCACCATTCGATATCCCAAGGAATCATTCATACGCTAAACTCCAATTGGAATTTCATATCTTCTAAACTCAAAACAAATGTCATGTGTTATTCCAAGTTTCATACTTTCGAATTCATAAAATTTTTCAATGCCTTCACATTGCATAATTTTCCTAGTGGCCTTTGCTAAAAAGTAACTTAAAATATACAACAAATTCACCGAATCCGTGGCGCAGACATACTGAAACAAACCGAGCGGAACAGACAGACAGACTGGGTGGCGAGGAGTGCGGAAACCGCCAGTGTTGCAACTGCCATAACGGAAGTCAGACAGTGCAAATGTGTTACAAGACTGGCACTTGTTTACACTTTTGCTCTCTTTCGCCACACTCACTCACTGCTCTATGCTGCTGTGTAGATGTGTGTCTATGTGTGTGTGTGGGGTAGCACATGAATTGGCCTTCGACTAATACATTTTGTTTGCTTTTGTCGAAATGGTTGGCGTATTTGTGTGGCCAAATAGTTGAAATGACGAGGTAAAATTTAAAGCAAATTGTTGTGGCGTTGGGAGTTTCAGTTTTAGTTTTAAACATTTTATATATAAGTATTTAATGAATATTTCTCTGTCAATAATGATATGTGAGGAAAGAGATGAAGTGTTATTGTTCTAATATGAATGTGAGTACTAAATTTTGTACTAAAAACCATTGTTTTTCTACGCCATTTTTTTGGGCTGAATTACTCTACTGCGTTTCTCTTATGCTATAGGCTTCAAAGCCTAAAAGTATGCTATTAAAACTAGACTTTAGGTTAGGTTAGGTTGCGGTGACTGCCTCTATGAGAGACACACTCGGAGGCCTGAAAGGCCAATTGTGATACCACATATTTCACCCGTTTTTGAACTGTGTATGCAACACTGTTTTGCCAACATATGTTACAGCACACATTTCAAGCGGATGGGGAAAGGGGGAGAGGGGACCTACAGTTTAACGCCGAATCCGAACGGCGATTGGCAGTTTTTCGTTCACACTTGGAGGTTTTGCCATTGCCTGCCAAGAGCGCACTTGTGCGATTCTTGTAATTCTCATTCCCTTCATGTGGATAGCGATAGAAGTAGATGAGTTGTTCACCAGCCCGAGCCAGGAATCGAACCTGGAGCCTTTGGTATGAGAATCCAGCGCGCTACCCGCTTGACTATCGAGGCCGGCAAAAAAAAAAAAAAACTAGACTTTAAGAACAACAATTTTGCCCTGCTGGCAAATGGGTTAGTGCAATGACAACAACAACAACAATACTGCTCTCTATAAAAGCAAGAACTACTGGGAAACAGTGCACCAAACCGATCTTAGTGAAGGCCCCAACCCTCCTGCTGTCACCTCCTTTGCTCAACAGATGGCGCTATGAGCGGTAGCTTACAACATCGGAGGCGTCGTTCCTAAGTGGCGATAGAGGGCAGTTCCCCATCACTTAGGACTACTTGCGGCTGACCAATAACCTTCCCTGACAGAAAAACATAACCGATTAACGCACCAACATTAGGCAATGTATTGTTCAGGCTCTCTGCTCCCGAGAAGAGTGAACAAGGAAAAAAGCGTTACTTCAAATGAGATCAAAAATCACCTCGATCAGTTTTTTGACAGCAAAAAAATATATAATTTTTTAAGCGTGGAATTGTGTTACTACCAGAAAGATGGTAAAGGTAATAGATCAGAATAGACAATATATCTTTTAATAAAATGTTTATTTACTATAACAAAGAAGTGTTTCGACTTCATAAAACCAACATCACAGCTCTGTGACGACACTACAGTCTAGTTCCTGTAATCATCTGTACCTGCCAAAAAGTATGCCATACAAATATTGGATAAGGATGTTCTGCTCTACCACTACACTTTCATTTGGTATAATGATGTGTAAATTAAGGCTTTCAATCCCGGGATTCTCGATCCCGAAATTCTGGAGGCGTTTTGCAATTTCGAGTCCCGGGATTGGGGCCACTGAATTCCGGAATTTTTAATTTAATCATTTTAAATTAAAAAAATATTTTTAAATATTATTTTAGTGAAATTTTTTTTTTAGTGAAATACAGTAGCAACAAAAAATATTTCAAAAAATTTCAATATTTTTTGTGGTTACTTGTTATCTTTTTAAACTGATCTCATAACTGGATGCAATGTATGCAAATGAATTTAATGTTTCAACTACCAGATTGATTTAGATATACCATAAGATATTATTTAAGATATATAGAAAATACTGCCAAATAAAGATTTAAAATATAGCTTTACGAGTATATTCACAATAAATGAATGCTCTTTGATTTCTGATTTGGCTTTCGTTGTACATTAAAAACGAAACAATTTTAGTTAAAAAAATTGATTTTAATATAAATCTCGAAAAATTCCGTAATATCCCGGAATCCTGGGAAGGCAATTTTTAGAGTAAAAAATTCCGGGATTTTTAAAATTGCTTCGGGATTGCAAGCTTTAGTGACAACCAGTTAAATACGTAAGACGTGCATAGAGCTCCTTGTTACTCAGTTAACTGACCAATAGTGATCCAAAGAATTATTTAAAACACCTGCATTTTTGATCTTAAACCAGTTGAAGTTCAAATTTCTGTTCTAACTACGCACTTGGTGCACTGTTGGTACTTAACTGCCTAAAAGTATACCATTCTTCTACTCTTATTCGACTTTAAGCAATTTAAAAGCATTGAAAACAATAAAACAGCAACAACAAAGCCGATAACAACCAGTGCCAGTACCAACCAACAAAAACAACAAACTTCAGTGGCTTAAAACGATTTGTTTTTCTTTATATTGCGGCATTGTACTCGTATGTGCAGCGGATATCATTCAGAACGATACAAAAGTACTCACACACACACACACACACATAGCTCACTGGATATGCGTTCAGGATATGCAATCGAAACTAATTTGTATGGCATGTTCTACACTCGGCTATTAGGTGGGTTTTTAAGCTTTGGCCAAATGTCGAAAAAATATTGGAGCGAGTCAAAAAAGAAAAGAACGCAAAAAATCGCAACGCTGCAAAACAGTAGTCGAACAGCAACTATCAAAAAAACAACAGCAATGCAAACGGGAGCGGGAACAATAACAGCATAACAAAAACAACAAACAAGCATAATCAACAAGGATATGCAATGCGATGCCATCCGGTCGAATGAGCGGCCGAACGGACGGACAATTGAGCGCAAATGAATGAACGAACAGACAGACAGATAAACGGACCAACGGACAAATGATCAGAGGACAGAGGACAGCGGAATGGATGCGCGTGAAATGAAACTTGATTCGATTTTGTAAACAACCGACTTGCTGTACATGTAGAAATGTATGTATGTGTGAGTGTGAGTGAGTGGTTGTGTGTGTGTTTGTATGTTTGAAGCGCGCGTGCACAACTTGAAGTGAATTCCTGTCTGGACGGGATATCCTTCTATTCAGTTGCGGCCAATTCGCATTTCGCATGCAATCGAGCAGCCGTTTGCCTACACAGAGCAAAGTCTGTGTCTATGTGTGTGTGTTGGGAAAGTGTGTGTTGCACGAATGCACGCATGCATGCCGAAATTTCCAATCAAATACTGATTGCAAATTGCGTATGCGAAACTGAAAACAAGCAAAATATCCTCACACTTGTCTCCAGTCGAACAATGAGTCTGGCGACAGCCAGGAGGGGACAGAATTTGAATGTGAAAGGCTCCATGAATTGTAGGCGAAAATATGCAAGAAAATGAAGCACATCGTGTTGTGTCCTTACAGCGCTGTTGGAGTGCTCTCAGCCTGGAAGCAGGTGTGGCATGAGGGGCTTTCAGAGAATGGAAATGCGGCAGCCCGAGACAATGTTGCCGGTAAGATTGTCAGCACAGTTTTTACATTCATTTTTTCGTTTGCTCGAGTCTCTGCGAATTTTCAGTTATTTTCGTGCATTTACAGTTGCTTGTTTCGTTGCCTATTTGCAGGCGTGTGCTGAAAGCTTGTTGTGCCATTGCGTTCATCGCCTGGTCTTGCAATTGTGTCAGGCCGAAAATGGAATTTCTAACTCATTTGTGCTGGCCACACGACTCGTTAACTTCACACTGCACATTGTTGCTTTGATGTGCTTCTCGGCAATCTTATCGCGTTTGCCTTTTGCATGCGCCTAAATGGGTGCAATGAATTGGTGGCTGCAATTGTTGGCACATATTTCATTCAAGTTTTTTTCTTTTAGTTTGACAGAAGAGTGAAAAAATTAATCATAGAAGCTGCAAGCAAGAACAGCAAGAAGTTAGGCGCTATTGGGCAAATGCCTAAAACTAGGCTAACAATGAAATAATTACGTAATTTAGAAACAAAAAATTATAGCTCGGCAACATCAATTCAATTCAAAATAGTCAGTGAATTGACCAAAAAGAAAAGACTGAAGCAAACCACCATAAAACACTTAATAATTATTTTATTGCCTACTTTGCGGCTCTCATAAAAAATTCAGTCCCTAATAATTACAAAGAATACACACAACTTGATTGCCTACTTTAAGGATCAAACAGAAAAACTAGCACATAATCGCATCAAAACAACACCAACAATTTTCATTGCCTACTTTAAGGCTCCGCAGCAATGCAACATATTCCGTTGGGTGTCGACTAATGGCCGCACATGCTGACGTTCTATTAAACTACTCCACTGACCACTCACTCACTGCACAACACTTGCAAATACAAATTTCAACAACAACCACCGGCAACCAACAATAATGCTACCATGAAGCAGTAATAGCAACAACAACAATAGCAACTAGGCATAAAAACCGCTATGCTCGTAGTTAGTCGTGTGTAAGTGCAACATTTTGGGGCATTTTGGTTAATTATGCAGCATTCGTGCATACAAAATAACAAGCAACACGTGCAACAATTTGTGGCGTGTGTTGGCGGCATGTGGCAGAATGCATTTGCCGTTGCATATGTAGTTAGTACACACAAACACACACAATAACACATACTGGCTCTCGCGCGCATACACGACTGAATGGCTCGCACGTGCATGAAGGTATTGCAATGTTGGCGTTTTGATTGTTGGTGTTGTTGTTATTACTGCTGTTTCCAATCTAACACGCGCGGGCGTGTCATTGTTACACCGGGGAGCGTGAACACGACTCACTTAAAAGCGCAACAATCAACTATTTACTACCTGAGCGCTGCGGCCAGCATGGAATTATTTTTGTCTTGCATATTTTTGGGCGATTTTCAACACTAAATTAAATTACTCTGGTCATAAATGATAATTATAATAATAAAATATTAAATATGACTTTAAAATTTCAATTATGAACTAATTGAGGCATACTTTTAGGCCATTTTTGGAGCTGAATGCTAGCAATTGCGGATATTTAACTTTGCGGTGGCAACAGTAAATTAGTTCAATTACTCTTAAACAGTTTTGTGTAAATAATTCAATGAGTTTTTCAGTTTGGTCATTTTTTAATTATTTTTTTAAAATTAATTTAAATAATTACAAATAACTACAAATTATGTTAAAAAAATTTAAACAAATTTAAATGAAATAATTATATTAAAAAATTCAAATGATGGATTAAAATTTAAATTAAATTAATTTTAAAATTAAGTATCCTAATAAAAATAAAGTAGTTAATAAGAGTTAAGTATCTAATTTGAATTAAATCAGGTAAACAAATAACTTGACTAAACAATAATTGAAAAGAAAGAAAAAAAGAAGTTAATCCGCAAATTAAAAACAAAAATGAATTTAAAATTGAAAAAAAAATATTAAATAAATTAATTTTAAAAATATTTTGAAATTAATCTAAATTATAATAAATAATTAAACACAAAAATTAATTTAAAATATTTTATGAATTTCAGAAAATTAAAATTATTTAATAAAAATACATAAAAAAATATTTAATAAATTTTTTAAACCTAAATTTATGATCTGAAATAAAGAAATGAAAAACAATTCTTGCTTTTTTAATAATTGAAAGTGGACGTTATTGCCAAACAGGGTGTAAGCCTTCCAGATGAGCATATCAGCAATGAACTGATGCCCCTGTAAGCGCTTCACGGTCAACTAGAGGAACGCATGAAAGGGAAAGCAAAGGCTAGGTGGAACAACCTAAGTACCTGCGTGATTTCCAAAACCATGCTTAAGTAATACGATGTAAAAGGAACGAGATTCGTACTAAAACTCCCAAGAATAGACTGTAGAGCCCTAGTAGGCGCACTAACGGGACTCTGCCTAGTAGCAGCACATGCTCACAGAATGGGCATTACGAACGACGAAAGCTGCAGGAAATGCATGGAGGTGGGCAGCAGAGAAACTCTGGAACACCTACTGTGCCATTGCCCCGCTATCTCTAGAACTCGCCTGGCGTACTTAGGAGCGCCGACCTTTGAAGGACTAGAACAGGTTTCGAGGCAAGGCGTCATACCTCACTGGAAGTTTGTGAGATCAACGATCACACTATTCCTATTCCATTCCTATATTATATTCCTAAAAGATCACTACTAAAAGATCACTATCCATTCCTAAAAGATCACTACTTTAATTGCACCTAAACGGAACTGCGACTGGCATCTCTAAGGACCCAATACAACCTAACATAACCTAATAATTGAAAATTATTCAGAAGCAAAATTACAAATTAAATTATTCTAATAATATTCTCATTAATTTCAAAATATTTTTTAATTAAAAAATAACGAAGAAGCACAATTAATTGATTCAATTTACTGTGAGAATATGAAATAAAATAACTACAATGTAAATTTAAATAAATATAAACCCAAATTATTTAAAAATTTGATCAACTAAATAAAATCAAATATTAAAAAAAACTATTTAAAATTAATAATTAATTTAAAAAATTACATGTATTAAAAATCATTCAAAATTATTAATTCAAGCAAATAGGAAGAAATTAAAATAATTAAAACATTTTACAAATTAAAAATGTGAGTTCATTTAAAAAAATTTGAAAAAATTAATTAATTAATTAATTAGTTAATTATTTAGTTATTTAAATATTTAAATTAGTTAATTATTTAATTAATTAATTAGTTAATTAAAAATTAATTAATTAGTTAATTAAAAAGTAATTAATTAATTACTAATTACTAATTAGTTAATTAAAAAGTAATTAATTAATTACTTAATTAATTAATTAATTAATTAATTTTAATTAATTAGTTAATTAAAAATTAATTAATTAATTTAATTAATAATAATTAAATATTGAAAAAAAATAGTTTATATAAATAACAAACATTAAATTACCTAAAAAGTAAAATAATTAGAAATCAAATAATTTTAAAACTAAAAGTTAGTTATTAATTAATATTTCAAATTGTTTCAATTAATACATTTTTGTTTGGTTAATTAAGTTTTTAATTAATTAAAATTATGAATTTATTTAATTTTTAACAGTTAATTAAACAATTAATTTTTTTTCTAAATTAAAAAATTTATTTTAAATCAACTTTAAAGTTATTATTTATAAGTAAATAAATTATTAAAAAAATGTAATATATAAATAAACAAATAATACAAAATAAAAAACAAAAATTTTTTAAATTAAAAAAACAATTAAAAAAATTAATTAAAAATTAAAATTTAAAAATTAGAATTTGGAATTAAATTGTTTCCAAAATTTATTTAATTAAACAAAATATTTGAAAAAATTAATAATAAAAAAAAAATTTTAATTATAATTAATTAGAAATAATAATTAATTAATTTTTATGCAAAATATTATTTAAATTAAAAAGCCATTAATTAACTTTTAATGAATTTATCAGAATAAATCTAGAAAAATATAATTTAAAGCATTAATTTTTATTTTAACTAAATTAGTTTTGTTAGTTAATTAAATATTATTTACTTTTATTTTCTGGATATTTCAATTAAATGATTGTAATTTTGTATTTAATTTTATTGCATCACATTGTCGGCTATATATGTTTGTACGTCGTTTAATTTTCTCTTTTGTAGTCCACGCTATTTGAAGCAGAATTCACAAACGGAACGACAAAAAAAGCACGCAAACAATAATCATATTGACACTAAAACTGGAGAGGCAGCAAAAAACATAATTAAGTAACAATGCCAGCCGGCAATTGTCGTCGTTGTTGCCAACATCAACATCCAACAGGATGTTTTTCGAACGCGAGTGCTAACACAGTTTGAAGGAGTTGAGCGTTGAATTATAAGACAAACGCATTGTACAGTGGGATGAAAATTGAAAATAAAAAATAAATTCATTCTAAGTGTAATATGTAATGAAATATTCAAAGTCTCTAAATAGAATTAATCTTTGAAACTCTGCTTGTTGCATTGTCGCTGGAGGACTTTGCTAGATTCTTTTGAGGTTCAGGTTCGAGACTGCAAATACCGAACACAGGATGACAGGGCTTACGTACCCACAATGGGCCTATGAGGCCTTCAAGTGTGCTTGCTGAGAAATCAGCACGTTAGCAATCCTCAGTCATCAAAATGGGGAGGTTAATGGGGTTTCGACAGTACATTTTGATTTTTGCTTTGTAGAAACCCAAAAGTTGACAAAGTCACAAATCCGATCGTATGGGGACGCCCTCTGGTGGTGAATTTCTGAAACTTAATTAATTTTGTATTTTTTTCACTCAAGAATGTTGGCGATCGCTGAATAAATCATCTAAATCGGTTCAATAGTTTTCGAGATACAATGTTTTCTCGCTTACTTAACCCTTAAATGCATAGGGCAATTATTTTCGAATCAATCTAACGCAAGCACAAACATGATTTAAATTGATTCAACAGATTTACGAGGGATTTAGGAACTGTACCATATATGGTACGCCATGCATTTAAGGGTTAACAGCTACATTTACAAGTGGGGAGCCAATTGCATAGAAAATGGCCAGTTTTGTATGGCAGCCCCCTTAAGACTTGGAGTTAGCGGGTAGGTATGTTTGGAAGAACCATTCGGAAAAGGAAATAAATAGCTGTCGGTCATACATTTGATACATCTGGGGGCAACCTGGGAGCATTGGGGGCCCATGTTATAAAAACGACCATTTTGTGTGGGAGCCCCATTAAGGGTTGGAGGTAGGAGGTGAGTATGTTTGAAAGAAATGTTTAGTAAAGAAAACTAGAGGGATCGGTAGTAGATTTTAACCCTCTAAGAGCATCTTCTGACCAGCTGTGGAGCAATTTGTCGAATTTACCATCTTTTTTGTGAACTTTGACCTCGATGTGACGCCATTTAGCCCCACCCTAGCCCCAAAATTCGTTGGCTCATGCACTTTTTCACCAAACCGCATAAAATAAGAGGTTGTGGAGCATCGAAATCGAAAAATTGTGCACTAAATCCAGTCTAGTGCACATGTGGCTTTTCATGCCACAGGCTCTAAGTTTGATTTCTAGTTCGGTTTGGAATTTATGATATTACAACAATTGCTAGGTTAGCTATCTTATACCGGGGCAGCCATCATAATTTTTAATGAAACAAAAGATATAACCAGACAATTGCCTTTTAAAGTCCCACTGTACTCAAACACAACACAACACCTTGCAATCTGTGTCGCACTTGTATTTCAATGTATTCAACTTGTGTCACCTTTCTTCACGTTAAATCTACTTGTTATTTTCTCCTTTCATCCGTTTCCTTATTGCTGAAAAGCAAACACAAAAACAAAAAAAAAACAAACAACATAGCACGGAAATGACATTATTTGTCGGAATTTTATGCATCGACAGTGATAAGCGGAAAGGAAACGCCACTGAAGCAGATAAAACAACAAGAACAGCTGCATACAAACAACAACAACAAACAGAGCAAAACAACAATGCCAGTTGTTGAGAACTGGAAGCTGCTGTCGTTATATGTAGTGCTGTAAAATTGATTTATCATTCCGACATGTAAGTGGAAAGCATTCAAAGGGGCGCACGCATTTGCCTTGTAAATGATTTGTTGTAAATTGAAGCGACTTATTGAATTCAATAAATTTAATGAGCAGCCAAAAGTATGCTACAAAATTTAGCATAAAAATAGACTCACCGACCGCATTATATTGAAATGGAGGCCAGGGTTTAACGTAGCATACTTTTTGGCTACGAAAAAAAATTATTGATTTTCCTCGCACTCGACTGTCTGTCGACTGTTCTCAGAAGGCAATAATTGTATCTTTGATAATGTTTTCTTTTGCACAATATTCCTTTTGTTTGCTGACCTCCACTTAAACTTGGTGTTCGTATTTTTGCCGCTGGCCACACCACAGAATTTCAATTACGACAAGCGACCATTTATTTCCAATTAAAGCAACAAATAACAACTGAGAAAAGGCCCTGTGGCGGCAAAAATGTCAACAACAGACATTGCCACTTGTGACAGTTGCAATTTCAATGAAAAGCAAACGCAACAAAACATGATAATGAAATAATGAAAATATTAAAACGAATTGAGTAAAAGATGAAAAAGAACAAGAAGAAGAAAATGCCCGCAAAAGGAAAGTGCAATAACTAGAGTGATGCAATGAAAATTTAAAAATTGAGAAAAAATTAAATTAAAAAATTTAACAAAAAATAAATACTAGTTTTTTTGATTTTGAACAAAACATTCATTTAAAAAAAATTTTTTTTTTAATTTTTAAAATTTTATTTTTTAAATATCATTTGAAAATCTATTTGGTACTCGAAAGTTTTGCAACAAACAGATATGTGAGGGTTTGAATACCCAAAACACCCCTTGCAGTACGCCACTGGTTCTGTAGTTGATTTTTTTTCTTAAAAATGCTATAAAAAAGTAACCCAAAGCCTCAGCCTGAAAATATTTAGCACTTGAAAACCTATTTGTTACAAAAAACTTTTTGTTAAAAAAAATACTAAAGCGGTTTCAATGTCATAAAACCCCTTTTATAATACGCCTCTTGTCCTCTGGTTGTTCAAATTGGTTTACTGATGAGTTCCCCCAAAGTTGTAGCTTGAAAATACCATTTGAAAACCTATTTGGTACCCAAAATTTTTGTAACAAAAGTTACTTGGCGAGTTCCAACACCTAGAACCCCCTTTCCAGTACACCACTGGTGCTTTAGTTGTTTGTTGTTGCATTAAAATGTTCGAAACTGCGTTACTAATGAGTTACCCAAAGTTGTAGCTTGAAAATACCATTTGAAAACATATTTGGTAGCCAAAATTTTTGTAACAAAAGTTACTTGGAGAGTTCCAACACCTAAAACCGTCTTTCCAGTACACCACTGGTCCTTTAGTTGTTTGTTGTTGCATTAAAATTTTCGAAACTGCGTTACTGATGAGTTCCCCAAAGTTGTAGCTTGAAAATACCATTTGAAAACATATTTGATAGAAAAAATTTGTTTCACAAAAAATTACTTGGGGTTTCAGCCCCTAAAACCTTCCTTGCACTACACCACTGGTCTTTTAGTTAATTGTTGATGTATTAAATTGTTCGAAAATACCAGTCAGCTTGTAAATACCATTTCAAAACATATTTCGTACCCAAAATTTAAAAAAAAAAAGTTACCTGGGGGATTTTAACCCCCAAAACCCTCTTTGCAGTACGCCACTGGTACTTTAGTTATTTGTTGTTGCATTAAAATGTTCGAAACTGCGTTACTGATGAGTTACCCAAAGTTTCAGCTTCAAAATACCATTTTAAAACATATTTCGTACCCAAAATTGTTGTAACACAAGTTACTTGGAGAGTTCCAACACTTAGAACCCCCTTTCCAGTACACCACTGGTCTTTTGGTTATTTGTTGTTGCATTAAAATGTTCGAAATTTCATTATTGATGAGTGACCAAAGTTCCAGCTTGATTATCTTTATGATTTATGATAACTGCGTTACTATTGTTGTTATTGTTGTTTTTGCTACAACAATACAAATCGAGTGAGTTTTAATATTTAGCAGTTTTACTATCTACAGCACATATTTCACTGACACACTGAACACTGGCAAACTTTTTCATATGAATTTTGTTAAAGTTTTTCATAGCACACTTTTTGGCGCTCAGCATTTTGTTTGCTGCATTCAATGAGCAGTCACTCATTTTTATGGTCGCATTGTCGATGATGTAGCAACGCTTAACGATTGTTCTTATTACTGTTGTTGTTGTTGTTATTATTGTTGTTTTTATTATTTTTATTTTTATTATTGTTCTTGTTGTTATTGTTGTTTTCGCGCTGCATCATGGCCGCTAGTTTTAATGACATTTAATAATGCTGAGAGCTCAATGTGCATTGACCTCATTGTTTTGGGTCACTTGAGGCTATTGTTGTGTTGCATGTTGTTTTTGCTTTCTTTTGTGCTGTTCTTGTTGTTCTTGTTATAGTGGTTGGTTGTACATTTTATAGTTGCGTTTGCGTTCTTTCCATTAGCGCTTTTGTTCGCAGTCATAGCTGTGCGCAATTGTGTCGCCTTGCATGCCTGAATGTGCGCACAAAAGTATGCAATAAAAATTGCAATTACTTACTTAAGCATTTCTTCAAGCGAATAGTCGATAGTTGAGAAGAAGTCGTCAAATATTTTCATGTTTGCACATTTTTAACTATATAGAATGAAAATATTGGCATTGCAGCTTTCATATAGTAAAAGCTAAAAAAGTGCGTACAAAAGAGAATTAAGGGAGGATTGAAGCTCATAGGAACCAAATTGAAATACGTCCAGGTATGTCTCACGTAGCGATTATCCTACTGATTGCTTACCAATAAATGCCCAAAAATTTTTAATAAATTCTATTTTTAGACTTCTCTGCGGTCTCACAAGTATTTCACGCATTTGAAGAATTTTCTTCACCTTCTCAGTCCACAATTTGAATTGCTTTTCGTGTCTCATGTAAAATATTGACTGAACATTCGTTGAGCGCCCGAATGGTCATCAACGCTGGTGAGTTGGAGTTTGTAGAACCAGCAGCCAGCCGGGTCAGAGTGAATCAGAAGCGGCACAAAAATTTGCATTTACGTCACCACGCACCAAAATGACTCAAACATTTCTCAGCCTCTACCAATCAGTCACCACTGTGCGCCTAATGACATTTGTGTTAGTTATTTTTTTGCTTTGAAAAGCCACGTGAAGCGTCAATTTTGTGGCAAAGTACATTTTTCTGTTTACACAAAATTTATGCACTTTTTCTCACTTTATGACGTGGTTAGGTGGGAAATTTGTGCGCAAAAATTTCACTCATTTCTTGTGCTGCTAATGAATTGAGGTATGAAGAGAATTTTTTTGGTAGAATAGAGTGAGAAATTTTTAAAATTTTTCAAGTACAAAATGTTTGCCAAGTAAATAAACTCAAATGATTTTAATGCAATGAAATTCAATTCAGTTCAATCAATTCATATCAATTCGAACCAATTCAACCCATTTAAATTAGTTAACTCAAATCAATGGAAATCATCGAAGTTTAGAACTCAAAATCAATTCAAATTCAGTCAATGCAATGCAAATCAAATATACTCAAATCACATAAATGCAATTCCATAAAATTCAATAGAAATCAATTCAATCGGTGCATATCAATTGAAATCAATTCAAGCTAATCCAAATTATTTAATTCAAAAGATTCAAAATGATCGAAACCGAAAACAAAAAATCAATTCAAATCCATTCAATTCAATGCAATTCAAAACAACTAAAATAAATTCAAATCCATTCAATTCCATGCAATTCAAATGACCTTGAGTTTAGTTAATTCAATTTACTTTAATTTAATAAAACGTAATTCTATTTAAATCAATCAACGCATATAAATTCAAATCAATTTAAAACAAAACAAATTAATTTAAAATAATCGAATCGAAATCGAAATAATCGATTGAACCAAAATGACCGAAACCGAAAACAACAAATCAATTCAAATCAAAAAAATTCAAATCAAATCAACTAAAATCAATTCAAATCCATTCAATTCAATGCAATTCAAATGAACTTGAGTTCAGTTAATTCAATTTACTTCAATTCAATAAAACTTAATTATATTAAATTCAATTAACGCATATCAATTCAAATCAATTTAAAACAAAACAAATTAATTCAAAATAATCGAATAATCGAATCAATCAAATTCATTCAATTCAATGCAATTCAAATCAACTAAAATCACTTCAAATCCATTCAAGTCAATGCAATTCAAATGAACTTGAGTTCAGTTAATTCAATTTACTTCAATTCAATAAAACTTAACTATATTAAATTCAATCAACGCATATCAATTCAAATCAATTTAAAACAAAACAAATTAGTTAAAAATAATCGAATAATCAAATCGAAATCGAAATAATCGATTGAATAATTAATAATTCAACTTATCATTAAATCCAGTCCAAATTAATTCAAATTAATTCAATTCAATTAAACTCAACTTAAACCAATTCAATCAATACATATCAATTCAAATCAATTGAAATCAATTTCAATTAATGCAAAACAACTAAGTCAAAATCAATTAAAATCCATTAAATTCAATTTAATTAAATCAAGTTTAATACATTTATATTTTTCCATTAAAAAAAATTTAATTCAAATTTATTTAAATCAATTCATATTAATTCAAAACATTCGAAATCAACTCAACATCAATTTAGATCTATTTAAATCAATGCAATCCCAGTCAATTCAAACAAAATTAATGAATTACATTAATTCGATTGTTTTCAAATCAACTTAAAATCAATTCAAATCCATTTAAATCATAACCAAGTAAATTAAATATTTGAATTTTTAAATATTTTTTTCAGTTTAAGATTTATTGCGTACACTTTAAAGTAAAAGTTTAAGCATTGAAAACAGCATTTTTGGAATTATTTCGAAAACATCTCAACTGTAAATTTCTCCATCATTTATTCATTACTTTTCCTCGAACATTTCTTAATTTTTTGATTTCACAACTAACTGAATTATGAAAGTTTTATATCTTAAAATTTTAAGACATTGTGAACTTATTTCAAAAACATTCTATTTGTAATATTTTCTATCATTTGTTAACTATTTTTTTCAAAAACTTTGTCATTCCTTTGAGTAAACAACAAACTAAATTATTAAAACACTTTCATTTTGAAATTTAAAAAAATTTAAAAACATCTTTAACCTTCCGTCCAACACTTTTTTTTAACTCAACCCACAATGAACGTCACTTTTCGCTTTAATTCAAACAAAACAAATTTTTGTTGGCAATTCTCAGCCAAACTTGCTTCGCACTGTCTACGCTCGACACAATTGTCAACGCTCTGCTGTCGTTCGTTGCTTTGCAGCAAATCAACTTAATTAGTTTCAAATTGTGCTTCTGGCCCAATCCCCAGTGTCGCACAAAAACTGTGCGGCCCCACTCTGGGCCCCAATTTGCATAGCGTCGCAGCACCAAACACACCAAACGAAATGTAAACACAAAACGCAAAGTTTTGTTGCATTTCGATTGTTGTTATTGTTGTTGTTGTTGCGCCGCAATTGTATTCCCGCGATCTCAACGAATAAAGTAATAGAAAATTATTTCACAAAAATAAAACCAAAAAAAATTGCAAAACAAACGAAACTAAAAGAAAAGCAGCAAAAGCATTGAATGAGCTTTCTAGGTTATGTCGCTCGCTTTGGTTCGCTATACATACTTTTCGTTTATATGTGTTGGTTTGTGTGTCATTATGTGTTGATCTCTGAGGAATTTTGATGCTTTTGTGTGATACTTTTCTCTTGTGATGGTTGAACGAAGCGTTGCAAAATTAAATTCAGACTTTAATTTCAACAACTTAGTTTTGAAGAGATAAGGAAAGTTATGGGGTGGAAGAAGAAGCATGTCTAACCATGGAAAACAAAAAGGAAATGGTTAAAAAAGTCCACAAATATTTAATTGAAGCAAATGTTTCTCGGGTGGAGGTCCATGGCGAAGAGAGACAACGTGTCTTTGGTGGAAGGACCAAGTTAAGGACGCCGTGTTACCTCTTGGTGTGACCAATTAGCGCCTGGAGAGAACTTTTGCGGCGAGCCGTAAGTAAGTAAATGTTTCTCATACAATTCAATGTAGAGAATTGTTATCGAATGAATGCATTTAATGAATTTAATGAGACCTTCAAGTGTTAAGCATTTCTAAAATTACTGTTGAAAAACCAAATTTAAAGTAGTCTTGAAGTTATGTGTTGAGATTTTAAAGACTAAAATTGTTTAGCTTTTCAATTCAAATCAATTCAGTTCAAATCAACTAAAATGAAATTAACTCAAATGATTTTAACTCAATGAAATGCAATGCTATTTAGGTCAATCAATGCATATCAATCGAAATCAATTCAAACTAATTGAAACCAATTTATTCAAAACAATCGAAATCATCGAAATCGAAAACTCAAAATTAATTCAAATTCAGTCAATTCAGTGCAATGCAAATAAATTAAAATCAAATCAATTCAAAATAATTATATTCAATAAAATTCAAGTTAAATCAATTCAATTGATGTACATATATCAGTTTAAATCAATTCAAATTGATTCAAATTATAACAAAACAATAGAAATCAACTAAAATCAATTCGAATCGAAATTTATTTAGCTCAATTTAATTCCACTCAAATCAATTAAATTAATGCATTTTAATTCAAATCAATTCAAACCAATTCAAATTAATTTGATTGTTTGCAAACTAACTCAAAATCATTATAAATCTATTCAATTCAATGCAACTCAAATCAACTAATGCCATTCCATTCTACTGAAAATTCCATTCAAACCACTTTAATCAATTTTTATCAATTTAAATCAACTTTAACCAATTCAAACTAATTCAGTTCAATTAAACTTAATTTAAAGAATTCAATCAAATCATTCAAATCAATTCAAACCAATTCCAATTAATTCAAAACAATTAACTCAAAATCAATCAAAATCAAGTTTAATAAATGTTTATTTTCCCATTAAATTTAATTAAACTAAATTCAAATCAGTTTAAAATCAATTCATCAATTCAAAACATTCGAAATCAACTCAACATCAATTCAAATGCATTTAAATCAATGCAGTACAAATAAACTTGAATGAAATTAATTAATTTAATTAATTCCATTGCTTTAAAATCAACTCAAAATTTATTAAACTCCGTTCAATTCAATGCATTTCAAATCAGATTGAATCAACTTAACTCAAATCCAATTAATTAAAATTATTTATTTAAAAAAAACTTAATTCGAATAAACTTAATTCAAATAAACTCAATTCAAACCAATCAATGATATCAATTCAAATCAATTCAAACAAATTCCAAAATCCATTTATTTCAATGCAATGCAAATCAACTAAAATAAGATCAATTGAAATTAATTATTTAGTTTAAATCATTAAATTTTTTTGGAAGTTTTAAAATTAAATCAATGCATATCAAATTAACTAATTCGAATTAATTAAAAATAATCAAAATCAATCAAGTAATTCAAATCCCTTTAATTGAATTTAATTTAAATCAAATCAATTTCATATAACTAAAATTAATTATAATCAAAAATATTGAAGTTGTTGTAAGTCAATTCAATTTACTAAATTCAATTCAATTCAATCCAATTCAATTCAATTCAATTCAATTCAATTTAATTCAATTCAATTCAATTCAATTCAATTCAATTCAATTCAATTCAATTCAATTCAATTCAATTCAATTTAATTCAATTCAATTCAAGTGAACTCAAATAATTTAAAAGCAATCCAAGGTATTCTAAATGAATTTAGTTATTTTTAAGTTCAATTGAAATTACTTTCAATCAGTAATTGAAATCAGTGCAATTCAATTCAATTCATTTTTATATATTCAACTATTTAATAACATTCGCTTCTTTTTAAATCAACTGAAAACGTTTTAATAAATTTCTTTTTAAATCAATCAGTTCAAATCAATTTACCTCCAATCCAATCGAATCAATTGAAATCAGTTTTTATAAAATATAAATAATTGAAATCAGTTTATTTTATTCAATTAATTACTAATTCAATTAATTTCTTCTAAAATTTTTTCCAATTACAGTCGATTTTGCTACCAAAGTCTTTGAAGTCAGTTAAATTTAAAGATGAAAATCGAGTTTTCAACTGGTGAAGACAATCGTGGAACCAAACCAGCTGGCCAGCTTTTTTGTTGTTTTTGTAGATACAACTAATCCACTAATACTACGTTTAGATTGAACCCAAAATGCATGATTTCAAAACAGTGATTTCGTAGATTTGAGATTGTTTGGAGAAATGCGTGATTTGGTTTTGCATTTTAGAAATTCCTGGTAGTCGATCATGAAAAATAATAAAAAATCTAGCCACTTACTTAAATTACTTAAATCAAGGCATTCAGCATTGACAACATCCTATAACTTAAGGAAACTTAAGAAATATTGGAAACAAATTTCTTTTCACCTATTAGTTTAAATTACCAACACTTGAATGATATGAGAAATATACAACTTTTTTCTTACTGAAAACTGCTCACTTTGCTGTAGTATTACTTTACATAAGCTCTAACTTGTTTACTTACTCATATGACGATCTGATTTAATTTCTCATACCAAATCTTCAAATAGCCATTGAACTTACCTAGAAAGAGAAAAAGAAGCAATAATAAATGGATTAAAATTTGTATGCCACAAAATTTAATTACAAATACATCACTGAAATTATGTTAAAATTCAATAATCACACAAAATGAATTTTCAATTCAACACCACTTTAATAAACCGCCCGAATATCAGATGTAGATATAATTTTGCCAAAGACACATCACAATCATGCATGCTGCGCTACACTTGCAGCAAGTTAATTGCGCCTAATTATAGGCTAAAGTAAATGATGACATTCAATTTGTGACGCGCTTCGGTACAGACGCACACAAACGCATATATAGAAAATTAACGGCACATTAGCATTTCAATCAAAGCAACGCATATAATTTGGAATATAGACAACGTAGACAGACAGACTGAACGCACTGAGTTTGTGCTGGTGTTGGCAGTCAGTGACAGCCCAGACAACTGGACACAAGGTTAGATGTCAGTGGAAATAGCGATACAACACACAGACACACAAACACTCGGTAGGCCACCTGCTGCGTAAGTGTGTGTGTGTGTGTGTGTGTGAGTGCGTGTGCATGTCAAACGCTCAACATTTGTTTATGTGCCTATGATAGCTTGAAATACTTAGGCACACTTACACCACTAAATAAACGTGATTATGACACTCTTGCACACAAATACACACACAACACAGCGTAATTATTTATATAGAAATTTGACTCTAATGCTACGCACGAACTGCTTAATGGGACTAAAGGGTCAACACCAGACACGAACGTGAGCAGCTGTCAGCTGAAAAGCAGATCGCACGCATAACACTTACGTGCAACTGAAACGTTTATGTTGCATGAATTAAGCTTTGGTTGGTGGGCACATTGTCCAGGTGGTTAGTTTTGTAATCGAATTTTAATTATTTAAATGATTAACCCTTTTGGCGTTTGTAATTGACGCGCGTTCATATATTAGATTTTATAGTTTAAGTAAGCACAAAGTTTAAACATAGGTATGAGTGTGTGTAAACTTATTACACAGTGCAATTAAATGTAAAAAAGTTTCGAGGAATAATTTCGATTAATTTCTCAGTACAAAAAGTGAAGACCTCAGAAGAAGTGGACGGAAAGTTCGATGTTTTTGTTTAATGTAGTTTAAAGATGGCGGCTTAGTTCCCTTAAGTGATTTCTACAAATAAGAGCTAATGGTATGAAGTCGAAGAAAACCTATGATTATTCAAAACTATTTTACTACTAGTTGAATCAGAGGTCCGTTGAAAGTCAGCTCCGAATTATGCTACGAAATATTTTACTTCCTGTGCAGCCTAATACTAACTTTATTAAATTAAAGCATACATTTAGGCTCAAATTTCTTTCCTCTATTTAAAAACTAAATGCAAGTGAAAGCAATGAAGCGACAAACTTAACTGAAGTAATTAAATCGATAGTTGTGCGCACTTGAAATCGAACAGAAATCTATGTGAAAATTGTAACCCATTAAAAGATTTTTTTACCAAAGGATCTCATTTTTAAATAAATTGTATACCTTAAATAACTAATTTTCTATTTGCTTCACTGCGACTGAAAAAAATATTTCCATAAACTGTTGTATTATCTCCACTAAATGAAATTATTAAATTAAACATTAAATTATTTATTCGATCAAATTAAATTTTTACAAAAACGTTGTAACAAAAAACCAATATTTTAATACTAAATATGACAAAAATTCTTATGAAATTTTCACTGTGAAAAAGTGTTCAAAAATACATTTCCACAATAAGCCGCACAAATTTCACTCATAACATATTTAGTTCCCACAACTCACGCACACATAAGTACACACATATCATATTTATAGCATTTAATTAAAGAACAATTGTAGGCGAACAATTGTAGGCGTTGCCCTGTCACGTCATTAATTGTATGTCAGCACAGCTTATTTGCACAATATTCGGTGTATTCAAATATTGGTCCAAACTGACATACCATATGTACCAACATATGTAATTGTAATGAGATTTGGTAAGAAATAAATACAAGAATAAATAAATGCAAAGGTCAAAAAGCTCAGTCAAATGAAAAGAGTCAAAATCGCATACAATGAAACAACATGATTCCATTTCATTATTTACCCATATGCGGTTGTTTGAAATGTTTTATTTTGCTTACATATAAAGTCATTAAAAAGTTATTTTTAAGTCATTAATAACCCAATTGTTTTATTTTTGTTACCTCAAAAAACAGTCTAAATAAGTCTAAATAGAATATTAAATTATTTTCTAAACAACAGAATTTAAATGAGTGTTCTGAGTTTTGTGCAAAATGCCTTAAACATTAAAAAAGATTTTCCAAATTTGTGACAAACTGTCACAAATGTATGAAATCATATGCGAAATGTGCAACAAAATATTTAAAATGCATGCTTGTCTATTTTAAATATCAAAAAGTGCATCTTAAATATAATAAACTTTGTCAAAAGCGTGTAAAACGTGTCTCAAATACAAAAAGTCTGACTTAAATGCGTTAAATACGCAGGTCCTAAAATCTGTCTCAGAAGAATGAAAATGCATCCAAAACTTAGGACAACCTATGCTGTGCATGTAAAAATGTCTCCCAATTATCAGGTGTACAACTTTGCTTCCGCCGTTTTTTTCCAAAATTAAAAGCTTTATTGCGAAAAAGTGCTTACAGATGTATTATTCAAAGTATTGTCCGTCGCTAGCGACAACTTTCTCCCATCTTTCCGGCAATTTTCGGATCCCGGCTCGAAAAAAGGAGTCCTCTTTTGACGCTATCCATGAAGCAATCCATTTTTCCAATTCTTCGAAGGATTGAAAATGTTGATCTACCAGGCCGTGTGCCATCGAACGGAATAGGTGGAAGTCAGAAGGGGCGACATCTGGGGATCTGGCGGGTGGGGCAAGACTTCCCATTTCAGCGTTTCCAGGTACTTTTTGACCACTTTTGCGACGTTAGGCCGAGCATTGTCGTGTTGGAGGATGACTCACCATTTTCACTCACCACGAAATCACCATTTTTAAAACGTTGAAACCACTCCCGACACGTTCTTTCACTCAGAGCAGCATCGCCGTAAGTTTCTCAGAGCATTCGATGCGCTTCAGCTGCATTTTTTTTCGAATTGTAACAGAAAAGTAAAACTTCCCGCAAATGGCGAGAATTTGGCACATAAACGGACATTTTCGAGCGTGAATAATACGAAAACAAGAACAACTGTCACTGAAACGGCGATGACAATTCGTTAGGCACTGTCCACACTCACTTTAAAGGCATTACCATCTATGTATTTCAACCAGCCTCAGCCGGTACAGCCACCTATCGGAAAACGGCGGAAGCAAAGTTGTACACCTAATGTATAAAAACTTGTCGCAGAAGTTTGACAATCTCCTTCTTCTTCTTCTTAGCTTAGCTTAGGCCTAGCTGTCCGCAACCATCCATGTTGTTCGTGTGAATTTTTACAAGGTTGGTAGGTCCCTTCCAAGTTTTATGCCGATTCCTAACGGCGAGTTGGGAGCTTTTTCATAGGCAATTTTACTCTCAGAGGTTTGCCAGTTCCTGCTGAGAGGACATACAGACAGTTTGACAATCTGCTCTATTTTTATTAAATATAGAACAGAGCATAATTATGCAACATGGAAAGCGTGAAAACGTGTCCCAAATATAAAGTAATCTGCCTTAAAAACTTTTAATATATCCCAAAGGTCCTGAAACCTGTCTCAGAAAAATGAAAATACATCCAAAACTTTTGACAACCTATCCCCTGCATATTAAAATCTGTCCAAATTATGTGAAAGCCTGTCCCAAAGTTAGAAAATGTATAAAATGTACGACAACCTGTTCTAAACGTATTAGGGCGTGTCCCAAATGCCCGGCAACCTATCCTAAAGACGTAGAATGTTCCAAAGAATTTCAAAGATAAGATAAACTCCCCCAGAAGTAAGTAAGTATCCCACATGTGTTACAACCTATACCGTACATAGGAAAATGTGTCCAAATCATATGAAAGCCTATTCCAAATGGTAAAAATGTCCTCCTAATGTGTGATAACCTATTCTAGACATATTAAAGCGTGTCCGAAATGCCCGACAACCTATTCTAAACACGTAGAATGCAATCCAAAGATAAGATAATCTCCCCGAAAAGTAAGTAAGTATCCCAAATGTATTACAACCTATCCCGTGCATATGAAAATCTGCCCCAATCGTATGATAACCGCACCAAAATTTTGTAAATTTACTCTATGTTTATCAAAACCGATTGTAAGAGTATGAAAACGTGTCCCAAATGCTTAACAAACTATCTTAGAACATAGAATGCATTGCAAAGATAAGATGATCTTCTCCAGAAGTTAGTTAGCAACCTAAATGTATTACAACCTATACGGTACATAGGAAAATGTGCCAAACCCATATGAAAGCCTGTCACAAACTGTAAAAATTTCATCCTAATGTGTGACAACCCATTATAAACATATAAGAGCATGTCCAAAACTCCTAATAACCTATCCTAGATACATAAAATGTATTCCACAGATGAGATAATCTTCCCCAGAAGTTAGTAAGCAACCTAAATGTATTACAACCTATACCGTATATGGAAAATGTGCCCAAATTATATGAAAGCCTGTCCCAAACGGTAAAAATTTCCTCCCAATGTGTGACTACCTATTCTTAACATATTAGAGCATGTCCCAAATGCCTTAAAACCTATGCTAAACACGTAAACGTAACCCAAAATTATTATAACCTGTCCCAAAACCAAGTAAGTTAATAAGGAAGCGTCCCAAATGTGTGACAACCTATCCTAAGTATGTGAAAATGTAACACAAATATGTTATAACCTGCCCTTAATGCACAAAACTTGTATCCAACGTATGAAAAGATGTCCAAAAGTAACCTATCCTAAACATGTAAAAACGTGTCACAAACATATGGCAATTTAGGTTGAACACGTAAAACCTATTCTTCATACATGATACCCAACCCTAAAGTATCCAAGATGGTCCAAAACCTTTGACAACACATTGTTAATGTAAAAAAGTATGTACTTAGTGTGTGACAACCTTTGGGACAGGTTTTGTAATTGATTTTAGAAGTGCCATATAATTCCAAAATTGCGGAAAATCCTTCCAGAAACATACTTAGTTGACTTTGATGTGCATTGTTTTCATAAAACTTTTAAAAGATTTTAAAACATTGTGACAATCTGTCCCAAATGTTTTCCAATTGATTTTAGAAGTGCCATATAATTCAAGAATTGTGGAAAATCTTTACAGAAACATACTTAATTGACTTTTGTGTGCATTACTTTCATACAAAATTTTAAACATTTGTGACAACCTGTCCCAATTGTTTTGTAATTAATTTTACATGCAAACATGCTTAGTTGACTTTCATTATTTTCATATAAACTTTAAAACATTGTTCTAAATAATTATTTTATAAATTTTAATTATTTAGAAAAAATCCAAAATATGTTCCGAAAGTAAAATATCGTCTGAACCTAACAAAACATTAGCAACCATGGGAAAAAATTACTTAAGATATTTCAAAAAAATATATAAAACCTTTTTAATGAAGGAGACATGTGTGAGTTAAGAAAATACTAACAAGTCATAGCAATCAATAAATTTATAAAACTTTGCAAAGCTTCATTGAAGCTTAAAGAGCTTCTCATTAGTTTTTTAAAACCATAACAAATAAAAAAATACCTAATTCTCACTGATTCCCTGAAATGAAATGAAAGTTGTTTAATGCAAATTGAATGGCATTTAAGGCTTTCCGTTTTTTTTTTACATTTAAACCGATTTATTTACACTTGTGTGAGTATGTATGAGTGTGCGTAGAAGCACAAAAGATACTCTTATGTAAACCACAAAATTTTAATTACATTACAAAACCACAAAGCATTATTTAATTAGGTTAATCATAGTGGAAAAAGTTGATTAAATAAACTGATTGGAGTGGGGCCTTTCGGCCCTTTAAGGCCATTTCGAGTGACCCAAATATGTTGACACAAACAAATACACGCACACACATTTGCTCGATTACTCACACATACAAACACATGCAACTTTTTGGCGCTCTTTCCACATCTTTCAACGCGTTTCTCTGGCATAAATTAATCTACACTTTATGGCCAGCGAAAAATTGGCATTTTTAATGCACCTAAAAGTATGCTACGAGCAAAGCAAGCAATTTTTAAAATGGAGAGTGTTTTTCGCCTTTGCTGCACTTTGCTTTCTTTTAAATTTCTTTGCACTTTCTTCAAGCAAATTTTATTGTAATTTCTTTTCAGGGTCAAGACACTTCCACGCCCCTCTGGCCTCATGTGCTGTCGTAGTGTTGCGCGTGGATTTATTTCAATTTTATGGCATTTCTTTTGCACTTTCCTACAGACACCAACAAATTATGAACTGGTCAGAGAAAATATAAATGCAAAAGTAAATACACAAAAATGTATTCGAGTATTGTTTCAGTTGTTTTTTTGTTTTTCTTAAAACAGACAATGGAAAGTGTGCTGAAAGAATTGTGGCGCCTAGCAGACGTCGAAAAGAAGCGCACAAGTGGCGCAAAATGGAAAAGTTGCAATTGCTTTATGTGTCGCTGCTGAGTGGGCATTATGGCAATGTCCTTTTGCAAGGATGTGGCAGAATATATCGTTGCCCACAGCTGACGCGTCAAAGTGCTTTTAATGGGCGTCCAATAGCGACTGTCATGTGTGGGCGGGAGAGTGGAAAAAATTGAAATTTTTATAATGACCGTAGATTTATGTGACAGAGGATGATAAATTTTCACACACTCACACACTGCCACACATGTCCTTTGCAATACGATGAGTGGGAGTGGATCTGCGGTTTTTTATTTAAAGATATATGTGGCAAGTAATCGAAAAACCATTTCTACCAAACAACACAACCGATGACAAATGTGTGCGCATTGGTCTAAATAAATCAATTTGTCACTTGCTGCCTTTGCTCGCAATTCGCAAGAAATATTTCATAGACTTTCTCCCCAACCCGCACCCTGTCGTTCTATGTCAACTTAACGTTTCATTATTATTTCTCTGTTGGACAGTTGGAAAAAAGTTTTCTAACGATTTTCTTGTGCCATTTTGTGTGCCAACGAATAATTAAATTTCGATAAAACTTTGCTGACTAAAGTAAAAAAATAAAAAAAAAAATAAACAAAATGATTGAACAATATTGCCGGAGGCAAAGCAATAAAATTTTATGTTTCCTTTGGTAACCAAGAAAAGTCACCAACGGCGCACTGCGACCGAGCGATACGCTAAAAGAGTCAGCGAGGGGGCGGGGAACAAAAAATAAAATTAAATTTGTTGGCCAAAGTTTTATCAGAGAATTTACATCTTTGGCTATTTGGCAACAAGTCAACATGATGGCAAGCGAGCGCGCAGCTACAACCCTTAAATTTTGTACATTTTTCTTTGGTGAAGTTTTCAACTTGGAAGAAAACGATTTTCGCTAGTCGAGCTGTATTTGTGGTCCACTTGCTTTCTTACTCTTCTCTCCCTACTCTCTTTAATACTTTTATGCGTCTTTGGAATGCATGCTTCAAGCATTTTATAATTCTTCTTAGTTAGAATTCTTTTTTATTTAATAGTTTGGTTGGATATCTTGAAAAGTTTGCTTTAAAAAATGTCCATTTTTCATTCTTGAAATCAAGAAATCCTATCACAATTTGAAAAGGATTATTATTTAGTATAACAAAACACTCTCAATGAGCATTAGTCACCGAATATAAATTAATTTGTGCCATCAATCATTACCACAATCAATAACATTAGATTCATTAATTAGATCAATAATTACACTAAATTTTGAGCATCAATCATCACCTCAGTCATTATAATTTATCGCAAAGCACTAATTGGCATCACTGCTTAACTTCAATCATCATCAGTCAACGATTGTAATTTAATATTTACCATCAATCATTACATACATTATATGTATAAATAATCAGCTTTAATCGGCTTCAATCATCACGTCAATCATAAAAATTATATATCAAACATTAAACGGCATCAATAATTATGTTCAGTTACAAACAGGTATGAATTAGAAATACATTTTAAGCATCAATCATGCCCTCGGATGCCATATTTTAATTTTAATTTAATTTTAAATCATTAATTAGCATTAAAAATCACCTCCAATCATCATCAATCAACGGTTATAATTTAATATTAACCATCAATTATTACATTAAATTAACATAATTCAATGCACTATATGATTTGGCATCAATAATTGGCCACAATCAGCATCAGTCATCACGTCAATCTAGTTAATTGACTTCAATCATCATGTATTGCAGTCAGTGTACTTATTTTGCTTAAAGTAGTTAGTGGTTATGAAGTGCTCAGTTCCATAATGTGAAAATATTTGATTACACAAACTTCTCTTTGATTGATTTCAATCATAATGCATTACAGTCAGTCAATTTAGTTGCTTACAGTAATTAAGAGGTACGAAGTGCTTGATTCCGCTTAATTAACATTGTTCAATATTCAAATTTAAAAATATTTCATTTTAAAAACTTTTGGTTGATTAATTTCAATCACCATGCAGATGAGTCAGTCATTACATATTACTTACAGTAACCAGTAGGTACTAAGTGCTCAATTTCTCATAATTAACATTGCCTAATAACCATTAAGTGAAAAAAAACTATGAGACAGACTTCTAGTTGATTGACTTCAATCATAAGGCTTTGCAGTCAGTTATAAAAATGTACTTACAGGAATTAGTTTACTTACAGTAATTAGTTATTATTTGTCAAATTTTTGGTTGATTGACTTCAATCATCATGCATAGCAATCAGTTATAAAAAATTACTCACAGTAATTAGTCGGCAGCAAATGTGTAATGAAGTGAAATTAAAAATAAATGATTCGTCAATTTTTTGATTGATTGACTTCAATCATTAAGTATGCAGTCAGTCATTATAAACTGCTCGAAGATAACAAATTCTTATTTCGTCCTAATAAATATATTTAAATCATAATCAAATATAGATAAACACAATTGATTGATATCATTCATCAGTCATGCACCATAGCCACTAATAATAAATGACTAAAAGTAATAGGTCAGTGTAAAGTGCTGATTTTCACTTAATTTACGAACGAAAATCATGACGACTGATGCAGTCATCAATCATCATCAAGTCAGTCATCAGTCATAACAAAAAGAACCATCATGTGCATGTCAAAACTTGCAGTTCCTTAGAACATTTTTGTCATGCCAAATCATTGTCATGCTCACTGTTAATGTCAATCAACACGAACTAAAATTCAAATTCTTCAAAAACTATTTGTGAACCACTAACAATTCTGTTATCACATCACTTCAAAATTTAATCTTTATTAAAAATTGGTTTCCTTGAAAACAAAAAAAATCGATTCTTGCAACTTATTTCCACAAAAATCAACAAAAGCTATATTCAAAAATTCAAAAAAATTAACTTAAATCATGCTTAATTATTATAATATGATATGATATGATATGATATGATAATTATCAGTCATAATTTTCATAATCCACTCATTGTCAATCATCATCATCAGTCTATTCAATTAGTGCCCTTTGCTTTAATTTCTTAATCTTACTACAAATATCCACGCGCACAAAATGCACAATGAGCCAAACAACAACAATTTAATGCTCTCCACAACAGCCACGCCCCTTATCTGCATACAAACAGCCCAGACAGTTTTCTGTTGTCATATTTATGATCATTATTATTATTATACTTTATGATTATGATTATTATTCATTGCGTGTAGCCGCGCAGAGGCCTTTGAGTGGAAAGTCAGTGGTGACGCGACTTGTCGGCAGGATGTGTCAGGATGTGCGCTCAAGGATAAACGGATATCCATACAGAAAGTGCTAAACTTTAATGTTAATCGCGTTGGTTGGTTAAAGATGCGCGCATAACTGTACATATATACATCGACTTTTGGGCGACATGATGCGAACGTGACGCGGCTGATGCGCAGCACGTTGCAGATAGCGCTGCAGGATAATGGCGAATTGACGGCAAATACGCGGCAATGCCGTGGAGAAAAGTCAAAGCAATAAGACGGGGGAAACGATGCGCACAAAAGCCATAAGTGGCTCGTAGCAGAGTGCATGGCGAAAGGGGCAAACGGGAGTGAGCGATGATATTCAGCAAATATACAATTTTGATGACTTGACGATTTTTTTTGTTTTTGTTTTTGTTTGTTTTGTTTTGTTTGTGTTGCATGAAGAAAATTGTCGCAATGCTACAGCGACTGTGATGACAAAGGAGAAGGGAGTCTGGGCGGAAGATTTCGAGTGGGGCGTGGAAATGGGGAAGAGAGAGGAATGATGTTTGCTGTGGCAACGCAAGAGTGACAGACAGAGAAAGAAAGTGGGAGTTAAAAGGAAAAACGGGAAGACTGACGAAAGGAAGTTTTGGTAATAAAAAGTGGCAGAAGGGAAAGAGAGAGAGAGAGAAGAATCAAAAAGGGTTTATGTAAAAATGTTTCATAACATAAAAACCACAACTTGCTGATATTTAAGAATTAACAAACATTTATGCCAAAAATATAAAAAAAAATTTTACACAATATGTATGCGCCCAAATGTATGCTTCATATTTTTAGCGTCCACCTTGAAATGTGTGAATATACACAACAACAAAACCTTGTTGCGCCACAAAAGCTAAAAAAATATTGCAAAAATAAATATAAATAAATTCAGCACCTTTTTGCGCGAATTCCTAACGGTCTAACAGTCTGACGGTCACTTGTCGTCACTGAGTTTTCCCATTTTGTCTCAAATGTGCGCAAACGGCCACAATTGAATATTTTATTATGGTTGGTTATTTTTGTATTTAGCATATTTTTAGGCTGCTTCATACACACACACACACAAACTCACTTGATTCCCCATCGTGTTGTAGTGTTTGCCTGATAGAATTGGCAACAGAAACCGAATATTTGGCTTGGCGAATTTTTTTTCCCAGCTCATTTTCGAGACATACAATTCCGATGGGACATAAATCTTGCAACGACCAACCCATAAGGTTCTTTCTTACCTTTTTTGGTCGGAAATCGTAATATTTCGTTGTGGTGCAAGGGGCGTAAGTTTCGATTTTTTGCTATTTATTTTATGCGCAGCAAATGTCTGTGGAGCAGCTGTTCTGCAGCGTTCGAGGTAATCACTGGGGATGCATAAAAGTAAAAGCGAAATATTGAGTGCAAACATCGAGCGCACACTTTTACTTAGGTGAGGAGTGATGACGAAAAAATGCGAATTTAATTTAAATCTGAATGAGATTGAAAGTGATTGTGAATATGAGATATTTAGAGAAATTGGCATATTTACAGTGTGATTTCACTGGCAGACATTCTGAAGGAAGAACAACAATGACTCAAGGTGGACCCAAAAGTGGGCAAGAAATTTTGTGCAGAAAAACTCTTCAAGGAATTTTTTAGAAGAAAGTTTAAAGTAATAAGTTTTCTTTTTACAAATAACAGTTCAAGGATCAATTTTTTAATGAAATAAAATTAAAAAATTTAAAAACTATTAAAATTTTTGGTAAAAGTTTAACATATTAAACTTTCTAAATATCTTAAATTACGGAGAACTAATTGTTAAAAAATATTTTGGACAAATGTGCTTCAAAATATAAAAAATTTAAAGATTTTGAAACTTGTTACACAAAATGTAAAAATTATGAAAATAATGGATTTAATTCATTTAAAAATACTACAAAAAATTACACATTTTAAAAGTTACTAAAGTTTATTTGAAATTTGGTATTGAAATCACACAATTTTTAAGACTACAAACTAGAAAAAGTTTTGGAAATATTTTGAATAAAAAACAATTTATATATTATTTCATATCATATTTATTTAAATTAATTTATTTACTCAGATTAAACAATAAAACCAGTTAACAGTTTAAAAACTCATGGGTTTAAAAAAGAAAACTTCAAAATTACAACGGTATTCAAAATTTCGAAATTGGAAAAATGTTACGAATTTAATATATCGAAAATATATAAACATTTTCAACATTTCTAGATTTCACAACATTTAAAAATCGTTTTTATGTTAAAAAATTTCTGTTTTTAATATTAAAGATTGTATTTCGATAAACTATAAACAAAACAATTTTGAAAAAAAAATTTGAAAAGTGATTTTGGAAAAATTTTTACATGCAAAAAACAACGACGGCCGCGATAGTAACTTTTAGTCCAATCTGGCAACGACGGCCGCGATAATAACTTTTAGTCCAACCTGGCAATGATGGAAACTTTTAGTCTACTCCGGAATGTGCGGGAACGATCTGCGCGATGGCTTGACAGGTATAAAAGGCAGCCGGATGCGGCGCAGCGAGTCAGTCTGGTTTTGACAAGTGAAGTTGCCACACGGAGTAATTAAGCGAATACTTAAGTGTACGAACAGTAAAGTGTAAACTGTGAATAATAAAGTGACTGTTGGTTTTTAATTGGCTGCGTTCGAATAAACAAAGTTGTTTCATTTTCAAATTCCACAATCCAGTGATACGTAGCAACCCACTAGAACTAGTATTCGTAACAATATTTTAGATATTTTTTATAAAACGTGAAGATTTCCAAAAAATTCTTTACTCTGTTTCGAGAATTTAAATAAATGATTTTGGAAAATTTTTAAATATATTGAAAATGAAACAATTGTAAAAAAAATTTTAGAATGTTAACAGAATGTTGAAACTTCTGTAAAGTAAGAAAAAGATCAAATAATTTTGACAATAACAACTTTAGATAAGATTTTGAGTTTAGGAAGCTTTTGAAAATGTTAAAATTAGACATACTTTAAAACACTTTGAACATTACGAACTATTCATATTTTGAAAAGAATTTGAAAAATTGATTTTGAAAAATTTTGAAAATAACAAAAAACACAAATTTGAAAACTCCGAAAAAATTTCTAGGAACGTAGTCAAACAGAATGCTGAAACTATTGTAAAGTAAAAAAAAATAAAAAAATTTTGAAAATACAAAAATTAGAAAAGATTTTGAGTAAAGGAAGATTTGAAAAATTTTAAAACTAGACAAATTTTGAAACACTTTGAACATTAAGATCTATTCATATATTTTGATCTCGAAAACTTTACGTTTTAAAAAAAATCAATTTGGTTTTTTACGTTTGAATAATTGTTTCTAAAACTCTTGAGATATAAATTTAGTAAAAATTAAATTAGTAAAAAATAAAATTAGTAAAAAAAATTGGAAAAAGTGAAATTGTTTACATAAATGTAAAATTGTGGAAAACTTTGAAATTTTGAAGTATTGAAAAAAATTTTTTTTTTCAAACATCTGTGAAATTAGTTTTTAACAACTGAAAATCTGGTATTGAAATTTTGTTTCCGTTTAATATAATAAAAAACAAATTGGTTTTGAATTTAAACACATAAAATTAGAAAAACAATTTTCGAACATTACCAAACTTTGAATATTTTGTTTTTAAAGCAAAAGCAATTGTTTTAAAAAAAATTTCAAATGTAAAAAATTGAAAAATTATACAAATTCAAAGTGTTTACTTATTTTGAAATTCTAAAAATTGTTTAGATTTCGAAAATTAAAAAATTATAACAAGAAAATTGATTTGCAAAATTTTTTTGTTTTGTTTTAAAAAGTTGAAAAGAAAATAATTTACAGGTTACAGAGTTTTGAATAATTTAAATGTTTGTAAAAATTATCAGTAATTGAAAAATTTTTTAAATTCAAAATTGATATTGAAAATTAATGAATGAAATATTCAATTAATTCACACATATTAATGAATATTATATTTTCAAAATTAAATTTTGAAAATTTTAAAGTATACAAATTTGAAAAGTTTTGCAATTTGCATTTTTAAAAATACAAATTTTTACAACTTAATTTATATTAAAATTTTTAAAACTTAAAAAAATGGGTTTTGTCAATATTTTGCGTTAAGAAAAAAGGAGAGGAATGACCCTCTTTATATGGTTTTTGAAGAAACAATAAAAGGAAATGTATTTTTTTTGTATAGAACAGGAAATATTTTGCAAAACATTGCTTCTAAAAAATTATATCTCCGATATTTATATTTGAAATCTTCAGTGTAAGTTATTGAATTTTTAATATTTTGGAAAGGACTCGTCACTAAAATATTGTTATTAAATATATAAATTTTCCAAAATATTTTACAGAACAACTATCGATGGAAAGGATAACAGGAATAGAAATAATTGCTCTGAAAAATATGTAACAACTTTGAAAAACAAATTTATATGAATTTATTGGAACTCGTCCTTCGATTGTATTAGCAAAACAAGCAGCAATCTGCCTATTTACCTGACCTAACATACATGAATATAAAAAATTCTTATATATTTTCAGATTAATATTTGCAACGACCCAAATAGTTTCCATTAAAACTTTAATAATTCATAGAGAAATCGATTTTTTAAAGACTTGAAAACTTAAATTTAGCAAACCAACATTTTGCTGTGGTAAATACTTGCAGCCATGTTGGTCGCAAAGCCACAGCAACTGCCGCAGTCTAACCAAGCAAAAATGTTATATGGTAAATATATGTGTGTGTCTGTGTGTGTGAAATTTCCAATCTCTCACATTGTGCACAAAATCTTTCAATAATTCAGCAACAATTTTACACATGTCTGCGTTTGTGTTGCACATCAATGCTGTGATTTGCCATATTAAACCAACTATATATATGTGTGCGTGTGTGTATGCGTGCGTATGTTTGTATATTTGATGCTTTATGACAACAGTTGACATTGATGGCGTCACAAATTTGACATAACGCCAACAACCGCAAGTCATCTCATGCAACATTGCACAATGCTTCGATGAGCAAATAACTCTGTGATTTAAAAAAAAATATATATTTTCAAAACTTGCCAGGGCGTTGGTTTTTTGGTATTTTTAACATATTTTTATTCATAGTTTGTGACCATTAGCCATGGGAAGGTTAATGGGGTTTCGACAATACATTTTGATTTTTGCTTTGTAGAAACCCAAAAGTTGACAACGTCACAAATGCGATCGTATGGGGGACGCCCTCTGATGGTGAATTTCTGAACATTAATTAATTTTGTATTTTTTGTACTCAAGAATGTTGACGATTGCTGCATAAATCATTAAAATCGGTTCAGTAGTTTTCGAGATATAATGTTTTCTCGCTTACTTAACAACTACATTTCAATGTGGGGAGCCATTGCATAGAAAATGGCCAGTTTTGTATGGCAGTCCCCTTAAGACTTGGAGTTAGCGGGTAGGTATGTTTGGAAAAAACATTCAAAAGGGAAAATAAATGGGTGTCGGTCATACATTTGACACGGCCGGGGGCAACCTGGGAGCAGTGGGAGCCTATTTTATAAAAACCACCATTTTGTATGGGAGCCCCATCAAGGGTTGAAGATAAGGTATTAATATGTTTGAAAGAAATGTTCAGTAGAGAAAACTAGTGGGGGCCATTCATATATGTTAACCCTCTAAGAGCAACTTCTGACCAGCTGTGGAGCAATTTGTTGAATTTCCCAGCTTTTTTGTGTACTTTGACCTCGATGCGACGCCATTTAGCCCCACCCCAGCCCCAAAATTTTTTGGCTCATGCACTTTTTTACCAAACCGCATAAAATGAGAGGTTGTGGAGCATCGAGAACCCATTATTAAGAATCTCCATACAACACTAGATTAGATTTGGGATTCGGACAACACCTGCCCGAGACACTGCGTCCAAGTAGTGAACTATTGTGTCATACAACTTTAAATCATGTCTAGTGCGCATGTGTGTCAGTGTTTGTATGAGTTGTGAATTTATGGTGTTTTCATATTAAAGAAGATAACGTCAGTCAAGCGTTTGTACCTGAAAACTTTCAACTCTTTAAAATTGTAAGTTATGTGCAAAATGAAACAACGCTTGCAATAATTTCAGCAATTTGGGATACAAAATTCAATTACAGCACTGTTTTGATGTTCGAAAAAAATATCTATAAAAGTGATTTGATTTTTTATATTTATTTAAATTTTTTTATTTATTTTTAACTAAGAAAACTACATTTCAAAGCAAACAAAGGTCAACAAATCTTGGATATTATTGTATATTGTTTTTATATTCGAAAAAAATATCTACTGAAATGATTTGATTTTTTTTATTTATTCGAAATTTTTTCTATTTATTATTAACTGAGAAAACTACATTTCAAAGCAATTAGCGGCGGAAAAACTTTTTACCATCAGTCATTATCATTTATAAAAAAATATATCACCCAATACCAAATAATACTTTGACCATTTGAAACTAACTCTAACACTTGAAAGATGCATATTTTCACTTCAAGTCCACTAAAAAGACTTAGAAAACATTTCGTACAAATTTCGAATTTCTACAAAGCATTGAAGTATTCTCACACTTCTCAGCAGCCAAAAAAAACATTGCAACTTCAACGCACGCAGACTTCTCTCTACTTGCTGGCTGCCATAAATAACCACACTTCATTTCGCTTCATTTTAAAGGCATTTATTTTCAACAAACTGCAGCAACAAAAGAAGTCAGGTAAATACTTTCTTTATCAACGATTTGCAGTCTGTTAAAGTTATTTGTTGTTGTTGCCTTTTATGCTTTTTACGCCCTCTCCATGAATACAAAGAACAACCACGAAATTTTCAACAGCAACCATAGAGCGCATAACAAATACGAACCAACAACAACAACAGGAACAACAATAAGAAATTGAAACACCACTGCATAGCGCACCCACACAAAAGCGTTTGACTGAAATCGAGTAGATTCGTCTTTGCCTACGTCTTCGAAACTTGCCTTGGCTGCAAAACTTTAAAAAACTGTGTACACACACACAGACACACACATTACGACCGCTGCCGTTCGCTACAAGCAATAATAACAACAACAACAAGTAGACAACATTTTTAAAGCAACACAACAACGACTGCAAAACAACGGCAAAAGCGCGCCGCGGAATATGAAAAATATGCAAACAAATTTCTCTTTTGTAGCCCCCTAAATTATGCAACAAGAAAATGTAACTTTTGCTACTTTATTTTGAGTAATTGTGGCACATTTATCTTGGCGTTGCGGCATGGCAACATTGCACATGCTATGAGTGTTTGTGTGAGTGAGTGAGTGTGTGTGTGTGTGTGAGAGAGAAAGAGTGAGTGAGTGCTTGTGTGTGTGTGTGTGTCAGCGTGACTTGCCAACGCGCGCCGCACTTTTCTTGCTTCTGTTGTTTGCCATTTCGGCTCCTAAATGTATGCAATTTACAACAGCGCACAACCTGATGGAGGAGGAAGGGAGGGAGGGGGAGCAGAAAGAATTGGCGCAACTGTTTGCGTGCGTGTGTGCGTAAAAGTCAAAAATATGAAAAGTTGTAGGAAAACGAAATTAGTTATTACTTGCTTGAAAAAAACCTGTACACGCTTTATTGTAATTTTTATATATAGCATACTTTTTGGCGTATGAAAAAAAATTGGAAACTTTTGCAATGTGCACACGTGTCAAATTATGTGTAAATGCTGCAGGAATATTTTTGTTTGGGGTGTTTTTTTCTGCAGTACAATGAAAATTAGTTCAAATGGTGTGGAAGTGCATTGAACAAAAAGAAAAAGAAAAAAGCTGAAGAAATTGAGGAGGAAGGGGAAATTTGTAATAGGAATAATGAATACAACTTTCAGTGAATGAAGGAATTAGAAAAACTCAGTTCACGAGTAAATAGAGGAATTTTGCTAAACAGTTGAGCATTAGCGCACATAGGGGCGTCAAAGCCCCCGAAATACACAAATTGCAGGACCAAAATATGTTTTCGAATGGTATTCGACTCAAAAGTTGTACACAAAGTTCGCCTCAAAATGAAATCCTTTGTGCCCACTGCAGCTTTTCTATACCAGAAAGATAAAGCTTCATAGATTTTTTTTGCTTACAACTAAGGAACTCACTGTTCAGCTATCCAAAGGGCTGAACTATCTAGAAATCCGCCTAGACGACAAACTTCTTTAGAAATTATACGTGGAACTTAAAATTTTAAAAGCACTGTCTACTTTTTGACGGTGAAAAGATGTCTTTGGGGAAAATTAGGTGTCTCTTTCATAGTAAGGTGCAATTGATTCTGTGATTGATCTGATTGAATCTGTCACCATTTAATGTTTTCATCCACGGAGAGGCCCTCAAGCACATCCGGAGATTGAAATACAGTAGTCAATGGTATAGCGGAAGTCTGATGCAGGACAATGATTTTCGAACCGACATTAATTCTTCAATCATATCCATGCCTAAACTATAAAATAAAGATACTTTCAACTGTTATACTCGTAAAACGTTTTAGAGGCTCACTAATGGTCAAATCTTGAGAATTTTCCGAGAACACTGCTCTCGAATATTCCCGGACGGCTCTAGAAGTGAACAAGGTACCGGCTTTGGTATTTACGTCGAATCAAGGGGGGCTCGATGGTGCTTTGCTTCAGGTTTGCGTGCATATGTGTCTCACTATTTTTTGTTTTAATTCGAGGAGAGGCCGTCAAGGACATCCGGAGTTTGAAATACAGCGGTCAAAGGTATGGCGGAAGTCTGATACTGGACAATGGTTTTGGCGCGCACAATGATTCTTCAATCATATCCACGACCCTTTATTTTATACTTTCAAGTGTTGGATTCGAAAAACATTACAGGTACTGCGTTGATGCCTTAGGCTCACTAATGGTCAAATCCTGAGAATGGGCCCGGGAAACACTGGCTCTAGTTAGAAGAGAAGAAGGTACCGGCTTTGGTGTCGACGTCGAATCAAGGGGGGCCCGATGGTGCTTTGTTTCAGGTTTGCGTGCATCTGTGTTTCACTATTTTATGTTTTCATTCGAGGAGAGGCCTGGAGGATCCTGAGAATGGGCCCGGCAAACGCTGCTTTCGAATATTCCCGGATGATTCCAGCAGAAAATAAGGTACCAGCATTGGAGTCTACGTCGAATCAAGAGGGGCCCGATGGTGCTTTGCTTTAGGTTCGAACGCATCTGTGTCTCAGAGAGGTAGAGGTGCATGCGATACTTGAGGTAATGAAGTTTGTCATGGAAAGCACGTAGGAAAAAAATTGCTCTATGTGCCGTGACATGCACCTCGCTCCTTTCAAAAGTAACGGGCCACTTCCGCTAGCGTCTATCATGGCCCAGCTACTCAACTGTGCCCCCTAGAACTTGCAGGTCCCGAGAAAAGACCTGTCCACAGGGACCTGCAGCCATTAGGTTTGCAGTTCCCCTGAAAAGGTTCGCATTGTTTCTAGATCTCGGTAAGCGAAGCCTTTTATTTTGTTTCCTTGTTTACTCCTCTCTGGAGCATAGCGCCTCCACAAGACTCTTTGCCTTGTGTTGGTTACGTTAATCGGTGATATTGTTCTACCCGTGTAGGTGATTGACCTGCCGCAGATAGTCCTAAGTGATGGGGCTGCCATCTAACGCCGCTTGTCTCCGTTATTACGAGCTCATAGCGCCATCTGTTGTGTGAGGGAAGGTTACAGTAGAATGGTTGGGGACCTCGCTAGATCATTTTTAGTGCGCTGTTTTCGCTATTGTCCGCTTCCTCTTGCAGGTGTCGCTGGTGCACCGTGTAGCCGTATGTTTGTTTTCTTTTTACGCAGCCTTACTTATGCAAAATTAAGCACGTCCTATAACTAAAGGTTCAGGAGCTCTCTCCTCCGAAGGATCATACTGATGAGGTAGATGTGCCTATGCCGCCCGAAAGCTGAGATTCGTTGTGCTCAAGGCAAAAAGTTGAGACTTAAGGCCCAATTCTAGTAAGGTACTTGTTAAAAGGAATGAATCCTTTGATGAGCCCTACGATGTTTCTCAAAACACTCTTCTCCAAGCCTAGTAAGTAGCTCGCTCTGTTAGGTCTCATGGCTTGAGTCAAGTCCTGCAAATCCAGGCTGAATTATGTTGGCAAATATTAAAGCCTAACATTAATCTGGGTTCCAGGACACTGAGGTATTGCGGGTAGCTGTGGCGTAAACAGGTTTTCATGTTGTTGGAGGGGAGAGGGGGTTGCATAGAACTTTTGATACCAATCCCATTCGAAACCATATTTTGCACCATAAATTTGTTTTTATTTGGCGGGTTTGAACTCCAAAAACCTTCGCTGTGTGTGATACTGGTAGGTAACGAGATCTGCCTGAGCTCCGAGGCTTCATTTATTGACTTTGAGCCTATTCTACCAGTTCCATCTACCGGCCATTAAAGAAGCAAAAGCGACAAACAAAAAACTAAAGCATCCAATATCTGAACTATTTTCTGTTCTGTTTTAATTCGAATTCAAATATTTAAAATACAAAAAATTTAAAGTTTTAGTTTTCTTTAAACAAAGTAACAAATTTTTAGCGATGTCACTTATACCAGTTTAGGTATAACAATTTGTAAATTTTTTGTGGACTTCTTGAACATCTTAAATTGTAATCAACTCATTGAACTGCTAAAAATATTTCAGTAAATTTACTTTGTAAATATTTTCAAAATTAAATGAGTAATTCTTAAAGTTATTCTTGAACTCATATTAGAATTCTCCACAAATGAACATTGCACGTGCGCACAACTTGCAGACTGTTTATATGCCACACTCACACACACACACAAACACTACGTCAACTTGTTTACGTTGCGATTCGGTCAACGTTGTGAACCGTAGCAAAAATTTATTTGATTTTCTCAAATACCGAGAAAAATTTCGCCAAAGAAATATTTTGATTAAGCAAATAGTTGAGGGCAACAGTAGAATTTCGAATATCGACAACGTTTGGCAGCCGTATTACCAAAAAGCTGGCTGGCTGGCCGGCTGACTGCTTGGCTAACGAAATCACGTTGTGCTCGTCAGCGTTGTTGTCTTGGTTGTCCTTTTGGACGCTGGACAATCATTGACCACAGACTGCTGCATACCAAGCAAGGAGCTTCAATGTTGCTTCAGCTGCTTAACCCACATGCGTGCATAGCGGTTCATTATGTGCAACATGTACAAGTTATGTCCACGTATGTGTGTGTGTGTGTGTGAGTAAGAACATTTTCAAAGTATTTTGCTGCAGTTTGAACTTTTCTTTTTTCATGTCTTCTTCTTGCATTCTCCACTGGCATTCGTTGTGTAAACAAGAAAATCACTAACTCACTTGCTTTGGTGCAAGTGTGTTAGTGTGTGTGTGTGTGTTCTCATTTCTGAGAAGTGCAAACTTTGCAGTCTTTTGAGTTGTAATTGAAACATTTGAAATTTGCCATGGCAAGTTTTTCACTTTTTCAAGTGGCTTTCATAAAAAAAACTTCAATGTTGTTCGAGTTTAATTTAGTGCATTTTTATTGAAAAGTTATTGAAAGACGAAAAGCAGTTATGAAGAAATAAGAATTAACTCACAATGTTACTGTTTTTTTATTTTTTACAATTTTTATATTTTTATATTTTTTTACGAAAATTTTTCAGACATTTGTAGTAGCAGACATTTTGGTCAGTGGTTGAAATTGAAGTTTGTTTGTTTGCTACTTGTGTTTTATATTTTTCAGTTTTTTAGTTTTTTAACTCTTAGTCATTGAGTCACATTCAGTTCGAGGAAAAATTATACATTAAAGTTGAGTCACAAAGTTGAGCCAGGGACCTTTTGTATTTTCCTTTTCATCATTTTAATTGCAACACTGCCCTGTCAACTAACACCGACAGTTTCCTCTTGACATTTTGATAAACATATTTGACACATAATAAAAAAAAGAGTTTTAAATACAACACTGCTAAAAACTTGCTATCAAATTTTGATCAAGCTGCATTGTTTAGTCAATGACGTTTTGAATTTCTCTCGTAGTAACTTTTGAATGCAACACTGTTGCTGTGAACTAACATTTGCTAAAAGCTTACTGTCAAATTTTGATCAAGCAGCGTCATTTAGTCTGTGTTTGATAGCTATTGAAAGCAGATAACTTCATGAGTTTTGATGTAAATTGAAACTGCTTCTGTTAGCTAACATCTGCCAACAGCTTACTGTCAAAATTTGATCAAGCAGCGTCATTTAGTCTGTGTTTAGTAGCTTTTGAAAGCATACAACCTCATAAGTTTTGATGCAAATTGAAACTGCTTCTGTTAACTAACATCTGCCAACAGCTAACTGTCAAATTTTGATCAAGCAGCGTCATTTAGTCTATGTTTGATAGCTATTGAAAGCAGATAACTTCATAAGTTTTGATAAAAATTGAAACTGCTTCTGTTAACTAATATCTGCCAACAGCTTACTGTCAAATTTTGATCAAGCAGCGTCATTTAGTCTGTGTTTGATAGCTATTGAAAGCAGACAACCTCATAAGTTTTGATGTAAATTGAAACTGCTTTTGTTAACTAACATCTTCCAACAGCTTACTGTCAAATTTTTATCAAGCAGCGTAATTTAGTCTGTGTTTAATAGCTTTTGAAAGTAGACAACCTAATAAGGTTTGATGCAAATTGAAACTGCTTCTGTTAACCAACATATGCCAACAGCTTACTGTCAAATTTTGATCAAGCAGCGTCATTTAGTCTGTGTTTCATAGCTATTAGAAGCAGACAACCTCATAAGTTTTGATGAAAATTGAAACTGCTTCTGTTAACTAACATCTGTCAACAGCTATCTGTCAAATTTTGATCAAGCAGCGTCATTTAGTCTGTGTTTAATAGCTATTGAAAGCAGATAACTTCATAAGTTTTGATGAAAATTTAAAATTTAAAACATTAGTGTACTAAAAAAAATAAAATAATCTTTGATTTCTACAAAATTATATGTAATCAGTACTTGACATTTAATTTATTCAAGCTTTTCACACCCACAACGAAATATTACTTAAGTTTGAAGTGTTTTTAAAGATCTCTTCATCATAAATTTCCAGATTTTTTTTTACAGCAAATATGTCTACATAAATTGTTGATGGTTTCCAAAAGTGCTTAGTGTTTATTTGGCTTGAAGCTGCAAATCATTTAGTGCCTAATCTCAAACCGGATTACATTAATTATTTTTTGTAGGTATGAGAAGATGCGCGGACATAGAATCTAACATCTCACGCACATTGATTCGTCTAACAACGAAATCCAATACTTTGTAATTACGCCTTCACCTCCTTCTCCTTATTCGACAGGAAATCAGCGCAAATTTTTCCTTTGTTATGAGGAAAGTCTAATGCTACGCGTATCAAATCCACTGTGGCACAATGACTTTTAGGTTTTTTGTTATTCGTTTTTGCCACCTTTGAGCAATTCATTTTCTATCATTTCAGCTGATATTTGCCATTTAGCCCACGGCCAATCAATAACGGAATACGTGGTAATTACTAAGCAACTCCCCACACTCCTCCTCCTCCTTCCAACAAAGAACAATCCCTACCCACACACAATCATCCACCCACAGACACACACAAACACACATACATACACTTAGAGAGCGAACACATGCAACATGCGCCATGCACGTGTCAGCCGTTCAGATACGAAAGACAGACAGTGTATAGTACATACAGCAGGCAGCCGGACAGACAAACGTACAGACAGATTTTGCTATGTAGCCGCCCATGTTTGAACCGCATTAATACCAATGAAGTTGTTCAAGTCGAACGCCAAAGCTTATGGCCGACAGTTTCGCACGCGTTCGCAAATATCTCAGATTTCATTTCATGTTTTTACTTTATCTTTTCTTGGTTGGGCCACATGTGTTCGAGAACATGTGCATGTGTGTATACGTGTGTGTGTGCATGTTTTCTGTTGTACTTTATTAGGTTTATGTGCTGAAGTGAAAGTAGTTTGCGCAGCAGCTGACAATTTGAATGGTTGTCGATAATGAAACTCATGGAAACGTGTTGGTTGAAGAAAAGTAAACGGAATGAAGCGTAAATTTTAATTTAAAGGACCTTCCTTGGATCTTTTAGGAATGACTTTAAGACTGAAAAATGCTAAAAGTGTCATCTAGTTATATACACAGATACATATAGTTGTTTATCTTGACTGACTGACTGACTGATTCATCATCGCCCGGCCCAAACCGCCAAAGCTACAAATATGAAATTTAAAATGAAAAATGAACCCCTGCTAAGATGGGATTTTTTGGAAATTTGGGGATCTGAAGTAGCAAAAAAATTGGTTAAGGTGTTGTATGAAGAAACGTGAAGCAAGCAGACGAATTCTGATTCGTTAGCCAGCTAAACAACCTAAAAAGCGACATACAATTCCACTTTCTGTTTAATGCTAACGAAAGATGGAGTAAACTGTCTACTAAAACGGTCTGACGCCTTAAAGCATACTTCGTTGTGCATTTGAGACGGTCTCAAGTGTTGCAGACTGTTGGCTAAATTCGCAATAAGATTTTCTGACTTTCTGTTGCTTCCAACTCATTGCAACTCACTACAACAGCATCGAATTTTAGTACTTAACGTAATAAAGAATTAAGAAAAAAAGAAAAGCAGCAAAAGTAATCAACAAAAAATGCCCCAAAGTGTATTGAAAAATACGAAAATTAATTCATTTTCCACAACAAAATTAAATTTTACAACCTGAACGGAATGTCGTTGCTGTGGCTGTGACAGGACCTGTCAAAAATTGAAATGTATGAATTTGTATGAGGGAGTGCACAATGCGTAACTGTGGCAAAGATTGATTTTATTTTAATTTTTTTGCGCCACACATTCGTTAGCTCAAACATTTGACATTCAATTTTGAAACGATGGTCACAATTTTATTTTGATTGAGTCTTTCGATCGCTTTTGTGTACTTTGGGTCTTTTTGTGAAAAAATACTTTTTCAATTTTTGCGATACAAAAGTTTATTTTTATTTTTGTGTTTTTTTTAGAAAACAAAAAAAATATTAACTTTTTAAAAAAAAAAACATTTTTTTTTTAGTAAAAAAATCGAAAACAAAAAAACAAAGTACTATCTTTTATATAAAAGTGTAAAACAATACCACTTTTTTCTTTTAAACAGAATCCGGAAAAATTTCTATATAAAAATTATGTTTTGTTTTTGTGTTAAAAAAATTATTTTTCAAAAACAAAAAAAACTAACTTTTGTATTAAAGTGTAAACACATACTAACTTTTTAAAAACGATCCGGAAAAATTTCGATTAAATGTTATGTTTTCTTTTTGTGTTAAAAATGTGTTTTTTTTGCAAACAAACAAAAAATTTTCACTTTTATATAAAAGTCAAAAATAAGAATTTTTTTAAAAACAATCCGTAAATTCGATATGAAAGTTGTGTTTTGTTATTGTGCTAAAAAAAATTGTTTTATAAAACCAAAAAAAATACTTTCTTTTATATAAAAGTACAAAAAATACTAACCTTTTTAAAAATACTCCGCAAAAATTTCAATACAGAAGTTATGTTTATTGTTTGTGTTAAAAAACGTTTCGAAAACCAAAAAATACTAACTTTTATATAAAAGTGTAAAAACAAGACTAACTTTTTTAAAAATAATTCGCAAAAGTTTCGATACAAAAGTTATGAGTTCTTTTTGTGTTAAAAATTTGTTTTTCGCAAACAAAAAAAATACTAACTTTTATATAAAAGTGTAAAAAAGTACTACCTGTTTTAAAACCAATACACAAAAATTTCGATATAAAAGTTATGTTTTGTTTTTGTGTTAAAAAATTAATTTTCGAAAACAAAAAAACTAACTTTTGTATAAAAGTGTTAAAAAAAAAAAGAACCTTTTTAAAATTAATCCGGAAAAATTTCGATGCAAAAGTTATGTTTTGTTTTTGTGTTAACAAAATGGGTTTTCAAAAACAAAAAAACCTATGTTTTGTATAAAAGTGTAAATAAAACTAATCTTTTTAAAAACAATCCGGAAAAATTTCTATATAAAAATTGTTTTGTTTTTGTGTTAAAAAAATTAATTTTCGAAAAAAAACTAACTTTTGTATAAAAGTGTAAAAATACTAACTTTTTTAAAAACAATACGCAAGAATTTCGAACACAAGTTGTGTTTTGTTTTTGTGTTAAAAATGTGTTTTTCGCAAACAAAAAAAATAGTCACTTTAATATAATTTAAAAAAAATACGAACTAAAAAACAATCTGTAATTTCGATAAAAAATTTGTGTTTTGTTTTTGTGTAAAAAAATTTTTTTCGAAAACAAAAAAATTCCTTTTTTTAATATAAAAGTGTAAAAAATACTTACCTTTTTTAAAAATAATGTGCAAAAATTTTATGTTTTGTTTTTGTGTTAAGAATTTTTTTTGAAAACAAAAAAAATACTTACTTTTATATAAAAGTGTATACAAAAATTTCTAAAAAGACCGCAAACATTTTTAGAAAAAAGTTATGGTTTGTTTTAGTTTTGAATTTTTTTTTTCAGAAACCAAAACATTTCCTTTCGTTCTTATTTTGGAAAAATTTTTTTACTTTATTCCAACTGTTTTAAAAACAATATGCAACAATTTCGAATCAAAAGTTAAGTTTGGTTTTTGTGCTAAACAATTTTTTTTTAAATAATACGCGACAATTTCGATAAAAGAGTTATGTTTTGTTTTTGTGGTAAAAATTTTTTTAGAAAAAAAAAATATTAGCTTTTATATAAAAGTGTAAAAAGTATACTAACTTTTAAAAAAACATCCACAATAATTTGGGCATAAAAGTTGTGTTTCGAAGGCAAAAAATATCCTATTTTGTACAATTTTGTTTAGGAAAATTTTGATACAAAAAATTTTAGTTGAGTGGCAACCGTGGCCACATTGTGCTTTTTGGCTATTGTTGTGTATTCTGTTCAGATCGTTAAACAGCAAAACATACTTTCAAAACTAATTAACATATTTTTGCTGCATACTTTTAGGGGTTGTTCAACTTATAGCGCTTGAAGTTAGCTAGTTTAGCGTAGCCCATTAGTTGAATTAGTTTTCACTATTTTACAAAAAAACCACGCTCTGCAAATTCAACTGGAAATCATAACAAAAAACTCCCTAAACACAATTCAAATAAAAAAAATTCAATAAACTTTTTTTTTACAAAAAACTGCCTACAATTACGCCAAGCAACGCGGCCATTACCATCAGCTGCCTGATGAGCGCAGATAATGGGCGCCGTCATTGCCATCGCTAATCGAATTAGCGCTCAAAAACAATAAACGCCAAGTCAAATTCTTGCCTTCAACAATAATAACAACAACAACGACAATAATAATAACAACAACAACAATAAATGCATTAGTCAATCTTCAAACTTTCATCGATATTAAAATGCCACAAACTGCCATACATACAGCAACAAAAACAACAACGACAGCGACGGCGCTGATTATAATTGCTTTCTAATTTTCCATGCTCGCCACTTGGCGGCGCACTGCGTATTTCGTATTTTATGGCTGGAAATTAAGTAAAAGAAAGCGTGCGCGCTCGCGTTTGCTCCAAAGTCAAATTAAAATTAAATTAAAAAGTTGCTGGTATAATTTTAGGCGCACAGGCGCCGAAGCAATCACTTGAACATGCAGCGCGGCCCCCAATGTGACCGCTTTGAACTTTTCATGGCACTTTTTGTTATTGTGTGTATTTGGTTTTGTTGTTTTTGTACCCAAAACCGAGCGCACATTTAAACTTGCGTGCGTGTGTGTGCGTGTTTGTGTGCGTCCACAAAATTTAAAATCGAATGAACGCATTAAAGCGGAAATTGTGTAGGCGGGTGTTTGAAATGTGCAGAAATGGAAAAAATTAAAAGTCAGCCTGGCAATTTGTGTGTGCGAAGCAAACAATTTTAAAACAACAAAAAATATTTGATAAAACCAAATTCGTTTTTTTTCTCTCGCTACGCTTTGATAACTTTTTCGTTTTATTTTTTATGAGTCAATATTTAAGTGTATAATTATTTTTTCGAGTTAATCAATGTGAATGTTGAGAAATAAATGAAATAATAAATGAGTGGGCAGCGATGTGAAATGAGGGGAGCGAGTGTGAGAGGTGCAAGGATTTTGTTTTTGTAATGGAATAAGGTTTATGAAAACCTATGCGATTTTAATGAGAATTGAATATATTTTCTTGTACGAGAATGGGGTTTAGATGGTGAAAGTAGAAAGTTGACTTCTTAGAAGAATAAAATAATATAAATGAGAAGTTTAGCGAGAGAATTCAGTAGAGATTTCTCATACCAGAGGCCCTAGGTTCGATTCCTAGCTCGAACTGGTACAAAAGTTAGCTACTTCTAATGCAAAGATAGCAAGCTATAAGGATGAGTTTGGACAAAACGATGGATGAATGGGAAGAGAGTTGGTGGCACAAACCGCCCAAATATATGTTTTTTAAAAATATTTTCTGTGAGAAATGTGGTTCCAAATGACATTAGACTCAAAGGTGTAAGGTTCGAAAACAAAATTTATCATGGAAATGTGAGGATGACAAATAAATACAACAACAATTGTGCAATATATTGGCGTTTAAAAAGGTACATTAAAAAGGTAGAATCTAAAAGAAAGCGACACAAAATCCATATATGGAAAGAGATATGTTCCAAACTAGAACTTGACAAGAAATAATATTGGAGTTTAAAAAGGTACTTTAAAAAAGTAGAACCGAAAGGGTTGCCACAAAAAATTTATATATGGAAAGAGATATGTTCCAAACTAGAAATTGAATTAGGAAGTGATAGAAGTGTTCAATGTAAGTGTTGTTTTGAGCTATAAAGACCTAAGGATAGCACAGAGAGGAACAGTAGAAGAGCAGAGAGAGTTTTAGTGAAAGGAAAGGGAATAAGAACAAAAATATGTTATAAAATCGGGCACGAACTTATGCACTCATCCAATACTTAAGAAAAATTTAAGAGGTATTTACTTAGATAGTTGCAAATAGTGACAAACCCAGCAATTAGAACAAATATATGTAAGTAAGGTTAGTTTAAAGCGGCTGTCTTGGCACAGTACTTTACAGAAAGATACAATTAGCTCACAAAATGGGACCCATTGTGAAACAACAAGGAAAACGCGATCTTTCTTACTGCAAGACGGACAGCCTACGCAAGCCAAATTGATTGGTTGATGAACCCTATCAAGTCTCTGATGTTGACTTGTCTGAAGTTCCAGGGTAGCCAGCAGCTGGTGAGATCCACCCGACAGCTCACCAGCCTCAGCAATTATTTACAGTCTCTGATAGGTCTGGACTTGAACCATGTGTCTGGTGAGTGCCTTAATGGCTGCCTGGCTGTCTGGAAAGATAAAAAGATCCCTACCTCGGACTTCTTGCTGTAAGAGAATCCTGCAGGCTTCCCATATTGCAAAGTCTTCCGCTTGAAAGACACTACATAGATCTTTCAACTACCGAATCCCTAGAAAAAATACTTGGATCAACTCCACAGTCCATCTTTGAACCGTCTGTGTACAAGGAAACTCCTACTTTCGTAAAAGAAGATGCATACCGCTTTCAACCCCTTCTGGAAGGAAAGAGCGTGGTAAACCTAACATCAAAGTCGACACCACTTGTATTGTTGTTCGTTTCCCCACTCAAGTCCACTGGAACCTTGGTGAGGATAACATCGTGCGACAGCAATTTTCACACCGGGAAAAATCCATATGGGCTTGAAACCAGAGACCAAACATAGTAATACTGCGTACTCAGTTTTTCATTTCTACATCATTTGCCCTTTTAAAAGGACTTCAAAATTTTAAAGGGGATAAAAAGTAAAAAAAAAATTTGTAAATACTTAACCTCGTTAGAATATGGCGATATGTACATCAAATGAAAGAGGAAAGGCTCAAGAATTTAAATATAATTGATTTGTTATCTTTTTGTAAAAAAAAGCAGTGACAAAGATCCTTTGAAAATTTGAATCCTTTATATCATTGAAAATTTATAACGAATTTTCTTAAAAAGTAGGTATGTTAAAACCAAAAATCTCCTTGGTCACGTGTCAAAATTTCATTATTCTCGCTTCATTGATTTTTTATCTTTTTATTATTTAAAATACTGATACACAAATAAATAAGGATTTTTGTACTTCATTAGAATTGCAGCTTCCGATTTTTTTTTATAGCTTTCGAACCAATAAAGTTATGTTATATGTAACAAATTATTTTTGTGGTTGTTAAGCGATCTAAAATTTGCCATTCCTGCCTCGACAACCCGGAATCTTATGTCGTCGCAGGAAGAAACTTAGATCACTTCATTGGGTGCCTTACATGTTGACAAACTTATTTTATTACAGAACGTTCAAAAGATTACAATTTAATATACATAAAAGATTCAGACAACCGAGTAATCCCATTCATTCCAAGCAGAGCTCTATGCAATAATTGAGTTAGTTCGGATTATCACCAAAGGAAACACCAGGAAAAGCAAATTTCACGATACTCTCGGACAATTTTTCAGCATTAAAAGTTTCGGAAAGCTCCGCTTTCTCATTGAAAATCCTCTTGGACTGTCACGAGGAACTCAACAACCTATGAGCCCGGAATCGATTACTTCTGGTTTGGGTACCATTGCATGGGTCATGAAGGCAATGAAATGGTGAAGGTACAAGCCAAGAATGATGTAGAGAGTCCATTTATAGGGCCAGTCCCGATGTTTGGTTTCAGTTAAACTGAACTGATTGAACATTCGCAATTGGGCCCAAAAATACTGGATACCCAAGAATACTGGAACAACATGGAAGGTCTATACTACTCCCAAAATTTGCTGAACTTCAACAGGAAGAGATCCATCTTGGTTTTATATTTCAACAGAAGCCAACTAAGGATTCTATGTGGTGCTGTGACTTTTGGAACAACCATCTCTACAAAACAAGAGACCAATGAAACAATGGAACCCAGTGTTACCAATTGCTCGGCTCTGACACACAGGAGTGCAAGGTTGCTGGGGGAGACATAGCCTTGGTGCAGGGGACCTGATGCAGATATCACAGAAGGGAAAACATACAGTGGCGCACACAAAATTTCATTTTGGGAGATCATGTGTACAATTTTTCAGCCGAATACCATTCAAACCACATTTAGTACCAGCAATTTTAGTACCAGCAATTTGGGGGAAGGTAACAATCCCCAAAACTGCCCTCCATGTGCGCCACTGTAAACGTCAGATGATTTAAGAGGCACAATAAACCTTTTAGGTTGCAATACGTCAGACTTGGGTCCAACCCTTACAAACAACCCCAACTCATTACATTACATTACATTAAAATTGCGTACCCACCGCTGCTCAAAATCATTAAAAGTTCTTAAAGTTTTATTCAAATTTGTTTTCCAATAATTTCCCATATTATAAAATCAAATTATTTTCAATCACTTCCTGTTACAGTTAAAAGCTTTTCAGTACTTTCAAAATATCGGCCACTATGTGCGCTTGTCCTTCGTTGTTATTGTTGTTGTAGTTGTTGTTTGCACTTTTGTTGCCACATCGAAACTTTAAACAACATCCGTCCGTTCAAACGTCCATCCGCTGTGACGTGGCATGGCGTAGTTCATTTTGCCTACTATTCTACTTTTTTGGTTTAAAATTTTGTTGTTAATATTGTTGTCTTTGTTGTTGTTGTTGTTATAGTTGTTTGTTGTAGTCGCCATAAAATTTGCATTATGCCCTCTTGAATTTGCATGGTTGTTGTATTACGATTTAGTTGCATAGTTATTGTCGGTGATTTTGTTGTTGTTGTTCTTGTTGTTGTTTTAGCTGTTGATTTTTTCATGTGGCATAATTACGCAGCTGAGCAGCAACTTTTTGCATTGTTACGCTGCCCTGCGCCTGGTTTGCGCGTATTTGTTGTTGCTATTTATGTTGGTTGGTTTGTTAGTTTGTTTGTTTGTTTGTTTGAATTTTTGCGCGCGCATTTGTTTGTATGTGTTTGTGCTTGTTCTAGTTGTCGTCAGTCGCGTTGTTGGTTTATTTGTTTTTTTTATAATTTTTGTTTTTATGGTTTTGTTGTTGTTGTTGTAGCTACTCTCAAGTGGCTGTACGCTACATTTTACTATAATAATAAATAAACTCGTTTCGTTCGCTCGTCGCGGCTTTGGCGCTCCGCCTCTGTACCCCGCGTCTTCGCAATGTTGGTTCCTAGTTGGAAATTATTTACAGAATGTTAGCTTTCTTCGTGTTGTTGTTGTTTTTTGCTGCTATTATTTTTATGATGAAAGTTGATTGTAGTTGTTCGGCTCCTACATTTGTGGCTATTATTGCTATGTTGATGTTGATGTTGAGGTTTAGTGGTTTGTGTGGCGTCGGTGAGGGGATGGAGGCGATGGAAGAGGGTGCAACGACGCGTTGGCGAGGCGGCTTGAGCAGCAGCCGAAAGAATTGTTTTAAAAGTTATGCGAACAGAAAGTTTTTTCTCTCTCAACAACATTTTCATGGCTTGCAAATATTTTCGTTTTTTTTTAATTGTTGTTTTTGTTTAATAATAGAAAGTTTCCAACTGACCATTTCGTTTGCATTAAAGTTGCTTAGTTTCGGATTTAATGAAAATTAAATTTAATTAAATTTAATATATCAGTAGAAGGTGTAAAAGAAATCGTATAAAATACAAGCAGAGTGGCGCGGCTTTGCACTTAAGTTTGAAGTCAATGGATTCAATTAATCAAGTTCTTTTTTTAACCCTTTGCTGATTCCGTTAGATTTTTAAGAAAAAATTCGTATCTAGTTATTTCTGATTTGAAGTGCTTTCCCCATGTTTCAAGTCAATTGGCGCATTAAGTCATGTTTGCCCATACAAACTCTTAACCCATCGTTGACCCAGTCAGATTTTTATTTTCGAAAAAATGAAAAAAACGGTATCGAATTATTTCACACTAAGAGCACTTTCACCAAGTTTGATGTCAATGGGCCCATTTTTTCACAGTTTCTTCATACAAACTCTTAACCGATCTCTGACCCTGTCAGATTTCGATTCAAGAAAAAGTGAAAAACATGTGTTGATTTATTTCTCACTCAGAGTACTTTCACCAAGTTTGAAGTTAGTTTCTCCATACAAACTCTTAACCCGTCGTTGATACCATCAGATTTTGATTTTCAAAAAAACCAAAAACATGTATCGAATTATTTCATCAGATTTTGATTTTCAAAAAAATCAAAAACATGTTTCGAATTATTTTGGATGGTAAATGCTTGCACTAAGTTTGAAGCCAAAACGCCCATAACATCTTGTTTCTCCATACAAACTTAAACTTAACCCGTGGTTGACCCCGTTATATTTTGATTTTCGAAAAAATAAAAAACACGTATCGAACTATGTCGCATTTGAAGTACCTTTACCACGTTTGAAGTCAAAGGCGTAAAAAAGCATGTTTTTTCATACAAAGTTTTAACCCTAGGTTGACTCTTTAAGTGTTGATTTTCCAAAAAATTAGAAACACTTGTCAAAATAAATTTGATTTTAAGTGTTTTCATCGACTTTGAGGCCAACAGGCCCACCGGTTTAGGGTTTAATCTTAACGTAACCTTCCCCTATATTCACCTTAATGCATTGTTGACCCCGTTAAAATTTGATTTGATTTGAGAAATACGTATCAAATTATTTTCTATTTCAAGTGTTTACGCCAAATTTGAAATCAATAGCCCCATTCCATCGCGGTTTTTTGTACAACACCTTAACCCAATTTTTGCCCTTTTAGACCCCGAATTTCAAAAACATTCAATCTTAGCGGAGGTTCTTCTTTCAAGATGTATTTACAGTTTAAATTTCATATTTGTAGCTTCAGTCAGTACAAACAAGAATTTTTATATAGACGAGGGCTGTTGGATAAGTCAGTGACTTTTTGAATAAAAATAAATTTTTAAGCAAATCAGAGTTTTATTTGTCATCATAGTCTCCCTTTACCTCGATACATTAAGTTACTTGTGGGAAGTAAGTTCCATGAAGTCAGTTCTATGAAATCAATTCTATAAAGTCAGTTCAATGAAGTCAGTTCCACTGTCTCAGTTCTATTAAGTCAATTCTATGAAATCAGTTCTATGATGTCAGTTCTATGAATTCAGTTCTATGAAGTAAATTCTATAAAATCATTTCTATGAAGTCAGTTCCATGATGTCAATTCTATGAAGTCAGTTCTATGAACTCAATTGCATGAAGTCAGTTCTATGAAACTAGTTCTATAAAATCGATTCTTTGAAGCCAGTTCTATGAAATCAGTTCTATTACATCAATTCTATGAAGTCAGTTTTATGAAGTCAATTCTATGAAATCATTGCTATGAAGTCAGTTCTAGGAAGTCAGTTCTATGATGTCAGTTCTATGACATCAATTCTACGAAGTCAGTTCTATGAAGTATATTGTATGACATCAATTCTATAAAGTCAATTGTATGAAGTCAGTTCTATGAAACTAGTTCTATGAAATCAATTCTATGAAGTCAGTTCTATGAAGTCAGTTCCATGATGTCAGTTCTATGAAGTTAATTATATGACATCAGTTCAATGAAGTCAATTCCACGAAGTCAATTCTATGAATCAATTCCATGAAGTCAATTCTATCAAGTCAGTTCTATGAAGTCAGTTCTATGATTTCAGTTCTATGAAATCAGTTCTATGAAGTCAATGGTATGAAGTCAGTTCTATGAAATTAGTTCTATGAAATCAGTTCCATGATGTAAATTCTATGAAGTCAATTCTATGAAATCAGTTCCATGATGTAAATTCTATGAAGTCAATTCTATGAAATCAGTTCTATAAAGTCCAAGATGTTCCATGATGTCAGTTCCCTGAAGTCAATTCTATGAAATCAGTTCTATGAAGACAATTCTATGAAGTCGGTTCTATGAAGTCAATTCTATGAAGTCAGTTTTATGAATAAGTTCTATGAAGTCAATTCTATGAGTAAGTTCTATGAAATCCGTCCTATAAACTTAATTCTATGAAATAAATTCTATGAAATCAGTTATATGAAGTCAGTTCCATGATGTCAATTCTCTGAAGTCAGTTCTATGAAGTCAATTCTATTAAGTCAGTTTTATGAATAAGTTCTATGAAATCAATTCTATGAGTAAGTTCTATGAAATCCGTCCTATAAACTTAATTCTATGAAATAAATTCTATGAAATCAGTTATATGAAGTCAGTTCCATGATGTCAATTCTATGAAGTCAATTCTATGAAGTCAATTCTATTAAGTCAGTTTTATGAATAAGTTCCATGAAGTCAGTTCTATGAAATTTTATGAAGTTACTTATATGAAGTCAGTTCTATGAACTCAGTTAGTTGTTAGTCAGTTGAATAGAATTCTTAGACAGTTGAGTTCTTAGTTTATTTGATTTGATTGAACATAGAATTGAGGATGATTGATTTGAACATCGCACAATCAAAAAGCTCGAATAGAGTAAAATAATTAATTTTTTTTTTTTTAATTTTTTATAAAAATATTTAATTATAAATTCCCATTCCTTCTCATGCTCATAGCACTTTATGCCTTTCATGAAAATTAGTTTTGACTTAAGTCTTTCACCAATTATGCGGCAGTTTTGGGCGCAACCATCGAATCGTGTGCAGCATTCGCTTCATTGGTCATTGCAATTAATAGGTGTGCACATTAAAAAAAAACCTCACTATAGATTCGCATACTTGGTTGGGTTAGGTGCTCGGTTGCGCGCGCTCAGCTGCTACTCGATGCCGGCACTAAAGCGTTCATCGCTTTGCCAACCGCAAATCGCGCCCTCACTCCCTCCCTCGCTCACCTTTGTTCAGCTGTTTGCAGCGCGCATAACTCCGCCACTTGAAGACCATAAAACTTTGCACGATTAATTGCACTCCACACCAACTTCACCTGTGCATTTTTTTCCTTCACTTCAACTTTGGCTCTTTAGAAGTTTGCATATTGCTTGGCTGTTGGCGGCAAACGCAAACGCAAAGTGCCAACCACATATGCGAAACTTCACTTTGCCGCTTATGTATGTATGCACGTTTTCATCGCTTCGCAAACGATTTAATGCGAAAACTCGATTCCACTCGTAAAGTGGCGGCTGCTGCTGCACTCAGTCATCGTTGCTGCTACTCCATTTCGCTTTCGTTCCCTTTCACAGCGTCGCTTAGCGCATTTCCAGCGGTTATGCATTCATACGCGCAATTTCTTATCGCGCTGCCACTAACGATGCTAATCTTTAGTAATGGCTGCGCTCTGTGCGGTTGTGCTTCTGTCTGTGTTTGGGTGTGTCTGTGTCTGTGTTTGTGTGTGTGCAGCTGGTAGAACAGCAGCGTCAGCAAAGTGGGCAACATTAATTTCTGTTGCACATGTGCGCGTGAATGCATTTTTCGATGTGCTGTGCGAAAGATAAATAAATTAGTTTTCGCTTCAATGCCTTTTTGGCAAACATATTTGTGCAGGAAATTGCATATTTTCGGGCGCATTAGCATGATTTCCGTTTAATAGATGATTCGGTGTTCTACTTTTTCTTAGTAAGGCTTGCGTTAAATTTTGTAGCATATTTTTGGGCTAACTGAGTGTCTGATTCTGAGTCTAGTTTTCCTTAGTAATGCTTGTGTTAAATTTTGTAGCATATTTTCGGGCTTACTGAGTGTAATCAGTTGAATGGGTTGAATAGCAGAAAAGGAGAATAAGGCCTTAACAATTTGTAAGACTTGTTTAGTTTTCGTTAAACGTTTAAAGTTTTGACAGGGTGATGGGTGATAGATGATGGGACTGTGATCTGTTATCACCTAAAAAAACATGCTTCTCTAAATAAAAGTTTCATTTTGAGTTATGCAGAGCGCTCACTGTGCATGCGTTGCTGTTAGGTAGGAGGTGTTCTTGGAAAAGGCATAGGTTTATGTCTTTGATAACCTAATTTTGGATGATGTATGAGCTGTAAAATGTTTTTATTGGTCAAAACTAGCATTGCTAGAGGTGTTGTTGTGGCGAATTGAAATCCTAGTCACTTTTCGATGCTTGGTTCACAAACCTAGTAACGGTGCCACTTGTGTTGCATACGAAGCGTATAAATGCAATTTGAGGAATAATTTTCATAGAAAATCTGAGCAATGGACTGATTAATAATCTTATTTATCTTAATTTATCTAACTAATACAATAATAATAAATTGTTAATAATAAGAAATTGATTCATAATAATGATAAGAAATTTTTTCTTAGAAAAACTAAGCAATTTACTGCTTAATAACCGGTTTATGGATTCAAATAAATTTTCCAAAGCAAAGTGATATACAAAAGGATCCAGTGAACTCTAATGTGATGATTAAAATTTATTATTTAATATTTATTATTTAAAATTTATAATTTACAATTTATATTTATTATTTATTATTTATTATTTATTATTTATTATTTATTATTTATTATTTATTATTTATTATTTATTATTTATTATTTATTATTTATTATTTATTATTTATTATTTATTATTTATTATTTATTATTTATTATTTATTATTTATTATTTATTATTTATTATTTATTATTTATTATTTATTATTTATTATTTATTATTTATTATTTATTATTTATTATTTATTATTTATTATTTATTATTTATTATTTATTATTTATTATTTATTATTTATTATTTATTATTTATTATTTATTATTTATTATTTATTATTTATTATTTATTATTTATTATTTATTATTTATTATTTATTATTTATTATTTATTATTTATTATTTATTATTTATTATTTATTATTTATTATTTATTATTTATTATTTATTATTTATTATTCATTATTTATTATTTATTATTTATTATTTATTATTTATTATTTATTATTTATTATTTATTATTTATTATTTATTATTTATTATTTATTATTTATTATTTATTATTTATTATTTATTATTTATTATTTATTATTTATTATTTATTATTTATTATTTATTATTTATTATTTATTATTTATTATTGATTATTTATTATTTATTAAAAAATTATTCACATCAACTAAGCCGACTGTGATACTGAAGACCGAACTCAACTCTTACAACTAGAAAAACAAAAACACTCACTCATCTACATTCAAACCACAGTTACATATATACACAATATATATGCCAGTTGTTAGCTATGTTCTAGAATTAACTGTAAAGTGTGCTTTAACAGGAAATTTTTGGCCGCAAGGAGCACAGCTGTGGCGGCAGTTCAACTGACAAAAGTTGCTTTTGATGCGCGAAACTTGGTGCCGAAATGCGGGAAATTAACAAATTACACAAATACGCATGTGTTAGTGAAAGACACACACAAACACACACACATACGCACAGTCATATTTATGTGCGCGCATAAAGTGACAGCAACAGACCAAAAAACGGCAGCAAAAACGAGGCAATGTGTTAAATGTCAGCCATGCAAAAACTCCCACTGGATGTGTTTGTGTGTCGGTGTGTGTGTATGTGTGTTTGCTTTCTGTGTACATGTCTTCATTAGAATTGCCAGCATGTCACTGTGAAGCGTTGAAGTGTAAAGTTGCAGTCGGCATGGCAGTCAAGGTGTATCTGTGTGTGTGTTCGTGAGTCTGCGTGGGTGTGTGTGTGTGTGTGTGTGTTTGTGTTGTTGACAAACGGAAGAGTTAATGGCGTGAGTGTTGGTGACTGGCGGAAACTTGACACACATTACGCAACACACGAATTCTGATTGTGTGTGTGTGTTTGTGTTTGCAGGTGTGTTGATGGCAGCAACACCTTAAACCATATCCGTTTCCGTTGCGCCAACATGGCTTTTGCTTGTTCTTCATCTCTTCGCCCCTCTTCTTCTTGTTCTTCCTATTCTGGTTCTGCTTTTGCTTTTTGAGCATCGCTGCCAACAGTTTACAGCTGTCATTGCGTGCTGTGAGTTGTGCTAATTTCCTTTAACCCCAAAATGAAGCTGTGCACCACATGGTTGACATGCCCATAGCTGTTGTTGTCACATGTTATTGTTGTTGTTGTTGTAATTCTCTTACATGTGCCGCATTCTTGAAGATTTAATTAAGTTGTGTGTTTGTCGGAAATCTACAAGGTGTACCACATGGACGCCGCGTATGAGTAATAAAAGATTAAAGTTCGCGTGCACTGAACGGTGGGTGAGTGTGTTTGTATGAATGCATGTGCGTGTGTATGTATAAGTAAACAAACAAATATTTATTTTTAATTATAGCGACTTGTAATTAAATGCAAATTGTGTTTTTTTTACTTTGCTTTAGGTAGGTGAAAGTTGAAGGGCACTGGGTGAAAGACAGCTTTATTTACTTTTAGTTTAGTGTTGTTGTTATGCGCAAAATTAATTAAATAGTTAAGTTATTACGTTCATTTGCAATACTCATTATAGTTAAAATACACAAGTACACAGCTTTGAGTTTAGTGCGTCTGGCAGTTGGGCGCACCGAAGGATTCTCTCAAAAGCGGCAATTTTTTTTAAATATTTTTGTATTTGATATGTAATATTTTTTACTAATTTATATTTTTTACTATTTTAATACTTTTGTCAAAGAGTGAGTTTGTTTACTGTTGAGCTTGAGTCCAAATTAACAACAACTAATCTGTGAGTGAGCCACATGCGGCGGTCAACCAAAACTAGTCATCGATGTTTGAGAAATTTATTTTTAATTGGACTGATGTTTATTTGTCGTTTGAGTACTTGATTGTTTGATTACTCATATTTTAATACTTTAAATATTTTCATAATCTTTAATATTTTTAATATTGTTACGAAAATTACCTCTCTAAGTTCATATCTGGATTGTGCTTGAAAAATAAACCACTTCAATTACTCAGCGCAAAACGCAGTCAGAAACCAACAATCGCTTTATTTACAAATCTACACTTTGGTTATCTTTACACTACTACTATTGCATGTTTCCCCTTTGCTTTCTCAAATCAGACTCGACTCTGCGCTGTACACTGCTTCCTTTTATACCTGTCTGCTTATCACGCCGATAGTGCTTGCATATTCTAGTTGGACTGTCTATCTCGATTGTTCTAGCAGAGCCTATCACCTTCGCGAACCATCCTTGCCATATCGAAATTATAGCCAACCGGCCGTGCTCCAAAGTGCATGCCTAAAAGTATGCTTGGAAAAGCATTCATGCATAGCACAGAACAGAGCACAGAGTGCCTCATCGTTACAATATGTTCTGTTCATAGACTTAAATAAATAAATAAATATTAAAGACTTCATTTCCACTCGAAGGCCTCAATCGATCATTGTAAATCTCTTCTAGTTTTTCTCTGGAGCTAACCAACAGTCTGAATAAAGGGAAAACCAGTTCGGTCTCATAATGAGAACAGAACTGAGACCAAGACTTTCGCCACGCTAGTCCACGCTTGTAGATCTATAGGGTGTTTTTTTTAGAGGTTTGTTTTTCGAATAGAGATAAAACTGGCATTTTGTGGTCAAATCTGGCAACTCTAATGTCATTTATGTTCAGTTTGGTTTGCCATTTCATCATGAACAGGTTGACAAAAGAACAACGCTTGCAAATCGTGCAAATTTATTTCGAAAATAATGGTTCAGTTCGCGAAGTTTACCGCAAGCTCCGTCCATTTTATGGTCGACATCGTCCATCAGAGCAATTAATTCGGTTAACCATGGGTCGTTTTCGCACTACGTTTACTCTATGTGATAATACGCATCCGCAGAGACGTCGAACAGTGCGCACCGAAGAAACAATTGCCGCTGTAGAGCAAAATGTTGAAGAGGACCCGAATGAATCGATTCGCCACCGTGCACAACAATTGGAGCTGGTTGAAAATTGGACCTGTTGAATTGGCTTTATTCGAGCCAGCCGCGGCGGCCACATGCCCGAAATCATATTTAAACATTAATGGCATAAAATTATCCTTCCAATAAAGCCAAATTGATGGACATTAAAACGATTTTCTTGTGTTTTATTTCAATTCGAAGTTCTATACCTCTAAAAAAAACACCCTATATTAGCATTCTTGATCCCAAGGTACAGAATCGGCGTTCCTGCAGAGCTGATCAGTGGAACAGAAAGTGCTGTAAAAGGTAGAAACGAACTTTTCTTCATCTGGACAGGTTCTATGGCTATCATGAAGGATCGACTCAGTGAGTGTACAAATCATGTTCTCTTCAAGGACAGGAAGGGCTTTAGTATACATCCGTTACTGGACTCAGGAACGTAAAAATTGCTGTCCATTCTTCCTTTGTTGCCGCAATCAGTCTTGCTTTCCTATGAGAACTCATTTTTTTTTGGTAAACCAATCAATATTTATATACAGAGAAGATATCGGTGGAACCACAGACGTATACAGAGTTGCCCTATATTTTTATCTCGACTATCGTTTTGTTTCCAGACATTCCTAAATAGCCTTGAACCCATGCAGAGAGTGACCAGAATGTGTCCTTTGATTTGAAGTGAGAGAACTAAACATATTTTTGGTCAACCAGTCAGTATTCATATATAGAGAAGATATTGGTGGAAGCACAGATTTATCCAGAGTTGTCCTATCTTTCCATATCAACTACTGTTTCGTTTCCAGACATCCCTAAATAGCCTGCAACCCAGCAGAGAGTAACCAGGTGATGCCTTATGCGTTGGAATGAGTTACAAGAACTATGAACTATCTGCGATTTTACTAAAACTGTTTCCAGTTCTCTAAGTGGAATTTGGCAATCCCCAAAAATCCACTGTTAATCCACTGTTAGAGATTAGATCACAGCTTTTTAGATTGCAAAGATTTCGCTTAAACAATGAAATTCTTAGGTCCGACAGACTGATTGGCCTTTGGGTCTATAGTTGATCTGAGTGATGACCAGCCCCTATATTTTCATAAATCTTGAAGCTGTCGTTGAAAACTGTAATGGAAGCGTGTCTTCTATTTTCACCCAGTTTGCTCTTCTTATATATGAAATTAGAGCATCTGAAAGTCCTTGCAGGAATCCAGCCGACTTAGCTGCTTTAACAATTAAAGCAGTACTTTTCATCACTTTTCATCATTTTATGAAAATATTTCAAAATAAAAATTAAACTATAAACTTTAAACTTAAAGACTACAAACTGTACAAAAATGCATGAAAAAACATAGCAGCCACAATTTTCAGCTGAAACTAAATGTTTGAGCAGAATTTGCACAATAAACGCAGCAACAATAACAACAACAAACAAATATTTATTTAGGTAGCTACCACAAGGAGCCACAACAAAACGTTCTGCGTTACGTGGGCGCAAAAGGTCAGCATTGACGAGAAATTGGAAAAGTCATTCATTCAATGGGCACAAATAAAAAAAAATTAAATAAAAAAATTAAATTGTCAGCAAAAATGTGAGCGCCAACGTTTGGCTGAAGGGAAAAAAAATTCTAAATATTGCCTAATAAATATATACAAACACACACACACACACACACACACACACACACACATACACAGCTAACGTTAGCAGTAGCAACGTGTTGAAAGTGCCGCTTGTCGCCGAAAAGAAGCAGAAAAACAAGAACGAAAAACGTTCACTGTCAGTCAAGATGCACGTTCCACATGATTTTGCAGCTGCCAACAAAAACAACAACAACAACAAATTGAGCCAGCCAGCAAGCGTAATGATGGCTGGCTGACAGGTGCGCGGGGTTCAGGCAGCAATGTGTAGAGTGGGTGGGGAGAGGGTAGAGCGGGTAGACATCATCAGACAGCGAAACAAATCCAGCAATGTGCGCAGACGACGCCAGCTGGTGGGAGGGGGCGAGTGTTTGAAGAGGGGTCAGGCAGCTGCAACACAACATCAAACATGTTGTTGTTGTTGCTGTTGTTGACGTTGTTACCGTTGATAGGTCACAAAGTGCCCTAACAACAACAATAACAGCAACCGAAAATGAGCGCAAAAAGTTGCAGGTGTGACCTTAAAAATTTTTTCTTTTTTTTGTTTTTGCTGAAGCTTGTTGTGCTGCAGGTGCAGAGAAAGGGAAGGGGAGGGGAGGGAGGGTGAGGGGTGGGACCGGCAACAACAGCATCGTTTGAAGCACGAGCACAACGTAAAAGTTAAATGAAACGAAACACGTTAATGTAATGAGCTGACCTGCTGACTGGCTGCTGGCTGGCTGACTGGGCCGAGGCGAAATGTGGCGGCCATGTCGCTACTGCTGGTGTATGTGTGTGTGTGTGTGTGTGTGAGTGCGTGGTGTTGGGTCAGAGTGTTAGCTACGCTGACGTGAGATGGCGATGTGGCGAGCTGGTGAGATGACTGGGTGGCAGATTGGCTGAAGTGGCAAAGCGTTGAGCTGAAAGTGAAATTGTTCGCCATTAGAGCGCAGCAGCGCGCACCAAACGGCTGTGAAGCGGCCAGCAGCAAACGGGGCAAAAGTCCACCACACAGCTACAGGTACGTGTGTGTGTGTGTGTATATATGTAGGTGTTGAAAATGGCTGCCATTGAGACCATAATAAAACGATATCCTTGACTTCATGGCCAGAAAATGGGGCAAACAACTGAAAATGAGCAAACGCTGCACACGGCACTGGAGCCGCCGGCAGTTCGGTCGACGGTCATGAGAGATATTAAGTTATTTTGGCTTATTTAAGCTTAAATGAGTGGACGTTTAAGGTGAATGAGCTGGAATTAGCGTGCGGCAAAAGCGCGCTCGCGCGAGCGTTCTGTATCAAATTGCGCTGACGTTGAGTGGCAGCGGCGGCGAACGTAAAGAGGCGTCGCGCCCGCTTTGCTATCAGTTGATATGTTGAAACTCAAAGCTGCACAGCTGAAATGGGTTTTGGGGAAAATCTACGCGCAACGGGGGTTGGCGTTGTAAAACAATTGAGGTGTGCTGGTGGATTGGTGGACAGGGAGGGGAGGTGATGTAAGGTTCACACAACAATTGGTGGCATTGGTGGACGGTGTTTGCTTTGTTTTAGCATATAATGTAAACAAATGTATAAATTTCAGGCTCAAACTGGATTTTAATCTACACAGATTGCAATTTATTTTGCATAT